>JAJAGP010000786.1:37959-294370 GCA_025084515.1 Ancistrus triradiatus | reverse complement strand
GAAGAACAATTAGTGTGTCGCTTGCGCTACACACTAATAAAAATAAAATTTGGAAGAACAATTAGTGTGTCGCTTGCGCGACACTAATAATATTTGGAAGAACAATTAGTGTGTCTTAATAATAAAAATAATACGAAGAACAATTAGTGTGTCGCTTGCGCGACACACTAATAAAAATAATATTTGGAAGAACAATTAGTGTGTCGCTTGTGCGACACTAATAATAATAATACTAATACGAAGAACAATTAGTGTGTCGCTTGCGCGACACACTAATAATAATAAAAATAATAATAATACGAAGAACAAGTAGTGTGTCGCTTGCGCGACACACTAATAATAATAAAAATAATATTTGGAAGAACAATTAGTGTGTCGCTTGCGCGACACTAATAATATTTGGAAGAACAATTAGTGTGTCTTAATAATAAAAATAATACGAAGACACACTAATAATAATATGAAGAACAATAGTGTGTTGCTTGCGCAACACACTAATTAGGTTTGCTGCTCCAGAACAGTGCAAATCTACACAAAAACAGAATAAGACAATTACGCAGACAGATTAAATCAGTCAAACACACAAAGACTTTGCACTTAAAGATTAGTATTACAGGGATAGAATAAAAGGAAATACAGTGGTGCTTGGAAGTTTGTGAACCCTTTAGAATTTTCTATATTGCTGCATAAATGAGCTAAAACATCATCGGATTTTCACACTTCACGGAAGTCCTAAAAGTTGATAAAGAGAACCCAGTTAAACAAATGAGACAAAAATATTATACGTGGTCATTTATTTATTGAGGAAAATGAGTCAATATTACATATTAGTGAGTGGCAAAAGTATGTATGGGTCTTCAGAAATCTTTGTTCGGGCCATGACACACTTCCACAAAGAACAACAGACTTTGATAGATCCCTGTTTAAGTAAAACAGGGTGCCCACTCACACCTGATTGAAATTAGTCAGGTGCTTCCTATCAATGGGATGACACTTTCAAATTAATCCTAGAGGTTCACTTACTTTTTCCACTCACTAATGTGTAATATTGCATCATTTTCCTCAACAAATAAATGACCACGTATAATATTTTGTGTCATTTGTTTAACTGGGTACTCTTTATCTACTTTTAGGACTTCCGTGAAGTGTGAAAATCCGATGATGTTTTAGCTCATTTATGCAGCAATATAGAAAATTCTAAAGGGTTCACAAACTTTGAAGCACCACTGTATTGAATATATGAAATGTACAGAGGTAACACAGTGACAGAATTTGGCATTTTGTTTACAATTTTAAACCTAATGTTTCTAGCACTTTCTTTTCAAGGGACTAAAGTTTTATTGTTAAAAAAAAAATAAAAATAACAAAATGTGCGTGGTATACACTACAGAAATAAAAAAGGGATGTCTTTTGTCAAATGTAAAATCAATAATCGTGAGGAAAATTAAACCGTGAACCGAATCAATTTCAAAGGATGTATTCCATTTTAGCGTCAAACTCTTCCATTACGTGTGTGGAGGAAAAATAAAACACTGTATAGAGGATGAGGGTCACGTGGCTTTGTGTGCATTGTTCAACATTTTCAGTGACTAAAAAGTGATACAAAAACAAAAAAAGTTAAGGGTCTTGCTCAAGTTACAAATCAAGTTAAGGGTCTTGCTCAAGAACCCTTGGCAGAGGTGGGATTTGAACCCTGGACCTTGTGGTATATAGTCCAGTACCTTAACCACTAGGCTATTACAGTCCTACTAATACATAACATAGTGAGGTTACCTCCTGCTCCCCAAGCCCATGCCGAGTCTCTCGGCCTGCTCCCTCTTCTTCCCCTCCAGGTTCTTCAGCTTCTTCTCTTCTATCTTCCTGTCAATTTCCAGCTCTTTATAGGCCAGCCGCATAGATGCCACACTGAACCCAAAAGAACCAGAAGGGGTTCAAAATAAGTGGACAGAATTACATAATAAATAAATAAATAAATAAATAAAACCTATGACCAGGCTACATTTTTTTTATTTTTTACAAACAAGAAAGAATTTCTGAAGAACATTTGGTTTGATATAGTTTGGTGAAGCATTTATTCTGCTTTTATAACTCTCCATAAAGCTCAAAACATGTTCTTGAAAGCTGATGTAGCGGACTGAGATCTGACCAGTACCAAATATTTAATGACTACAGTGCAAACTCATGCTGAAACCATTCATGATGGTTCTCAATTAAGATTCCATTAGATGAGATCACACCATACTTGTTGTGAGGCGCGTAGTGTTCTCAAGTCAAGTCAAGTCAGATCTATTTAAATCAAGTACAGCCTTAAGAACATTACGCCCATATATAGTGGGTCATTTCCAGGCCATTCTTGGTATTGCTTGTTGAACATACTAAAACCTGTAGCCTATATAAACATTTAATACAATAGTTAGTTTGACTGTACTTTTGGCATCCCCCTCATGACAAGAACAACCTGGATGAATGAAAACCAGCATGTGGTGGAGACTCACATGGATTCCTCTGCCTGTTTCTTGGCCTCGACAGCCTGCTCCTCTCTCAGTTTCTCAGCCACCTGCGCCTGCTTCTCCACCTCGCTGAAGCTCTTGCTGCTCACTTTCTGTGCCCCCAGACCCTTCTTAGCCCCAAGCTGAAGGTGAAGCAAACACACACATCAGGACAAAGGCTTATAAAAGGTTACATACATTTAACCTGCTGACAGCAAAACTTGTCATCTGGTATAATTCGCTACCCCACCAGAGCAGGGACCCTTTTCACTGGGAATCACATGCAGATAAGTTTGACTGTGTCTGAGGGAGGGGAGACCAGTCTCAAACTAATATCCCAAGGGCTGCAACAACAACCCTACCTAGCCCTGCAAAGGAAAGGTGCCCCATCCAGGACGCTCTCACATCAGAGTCCCCACTTCCCTGACGAGGACAAAGCAGTTTAAACATGGAGGGGAAAAATTAAGGGGGGGGGGGGGGGGGGGGGGACCCTTGCTAGAACCCTTGCTCTGCCCTGCAATGGACTGTCATCCCACCCAGAGGGCCTGAGTAGGATAAGTAGAGATAAACTACAGGGGAAAAAGATCTGAAACCAGCAGTGTAATTCAATACTGACATGGCTTCTGAAATCAGGACATTTCGGATCAGGACTTGCCCAGATCATTTTCCAAATTTATTCTGGAAAGTTAAATAATGTACAAAAACACTGATGCTCAAAGTTAGTGCACAAGGGGAAGAAAGAAAACAAAAAACAACAAAAAAAAACAACAACACACAACTCAGCCAAATAAGGAAAAGTCCAATATTCACAATATCTTCTTTGTGAATCTGATCAATCTTGATGAGGCCTGAGAAGGCCACAGCAGCCTTTCCAGCAGTCTTGCCTGACACCTGCTGGTAGAAAGGAACAAGTCATGACACTCACTCCTTTTTTCGCAGCAACTGGCTTCTTCTTTCCAATGATGGAAGGTCTTGCTTCTAAAAACACAAATCAGATCTTTACATTAGTACTGGGGAGTCATGTTAATATGCTAAACCCTGTTCATTACTCAGAGAACACATTAGGTATTAGTTTAACAAAAAAAAAAAAAAATTCAAGCAGGTAGTAAGTAGTAGTATCTACACAGACCCCAAACAGAAATAATGGACCACTGATTCTTTTATTATAATCCACCACTGTACGGCATTAGTACTGAAAGCACCAATGGCACTCATGTCAAAGCTATCCAACCCACTGAAGAGAACAAACAGAGAAGCTAAGCCTGATTACTCACGTCTAATGTCATTATTTCAATGCATTAAACCTCAGTGTGCCCCAGCTCTATTCAGGAAGACGTTAAGATAACATGCCCTGATAACTGTCCAAGAAAAGCATCTCACCGCTACTAATAACAGCATTTTGAATTCATAGGATGTGTGCTTAACTGATGGGACAGGCTTTCAGATTTTATTCAGTAAAAGCAACAAGCTACAAGGTGTCCAACACCACTGAAAAAGTTGGCTGGTCTACTTGTAATAGATGAGCAGCAATAAATCACAGGGGCCAATCATGGACCAAGTAAAAGGGACTACTAACAAAGTTTCTGAAGGTCCAGACCCAGGCTCTGGACAGCTGCCACTGTTGGGCCCTTTCCCTTAATCCCTTAATCCTCAACTTCAGTCATTCAGGATAACAGCGTCAGCTAAATGCTGCATGTGCTTTTGAAGACATAACCCGAATCAATTATATCCAGTCACAACAATGTTTCTAAATAAAGGATGGATTCTCAGAGCAATCAGCTAATATATGACTCATGACATGAACATGGATAAATTACACTTAATTAACAGGTCATTACTGTGCAGCTAGTTTGAAAGGAAAACAAACAAAAAAGTAGCAGCAAAAAAGTATTTAGTCAGCCAATAATTGTGCAAGTTCTCCTACTTAGAAAGATGAGAGGGGTCTGGAATTTTCATCATAGGTACACCAACTATGAGAGATAAAATGAGAAAAAAAAATCGCGGAAATTATACTGTAGAACTTCTAAAGAATCTAATTGTAAATCATGGTGGAAAATAAGTATTTGGTCACTCAAACAAGCAGGATTTCTGGCGCTCACAGACCTGTAACAATTTTTAAGAAGCTCTTCTGTCCTCCACTTGTTACCTGTATTAATGGCACCTGTTTGACCTCGTTATCTGTATAAAAGACACCTGTCCACAGCCTCAAACAGTCAGACTCCAAACTCAACCAAGGCCAAGACCATAGAGCTGTCAAACAACAACAGCAAGAAAATTGTAGACCTGCAACCATGCTGGGAAGAGTAAATCTACAATAGGCAAGCAGGATGGTGTGAATAAATAAACTGTGGGAGCAATTGTAAGAAAATGGAAAACATACAAGACTACTGATAATCTCCCTCGATCTGGGGCCACATGCAAGATCTCATCCCGCGGGGTCAAATTAATCATGAGAACGGTGAGCAAAAATCCCAGAACTACACGGGACCAAAGTAACAAAGGCTACCATCAGTAACACACTATGTCGAGAGGGACTCAGATCCTGCAGTGCCAGGCGTGTCCCCCTGCTTAAGCCAGTACATGTCCAGGCCTGTCTGAAGTTTCCCAGAGAGCATATGGATGATCGTGAAGAGGATTGTGAGAATATCATGTGGTATAATATCAGAACTTTCTGGTAAAAACTCAACTTGTCATGTTCAGAGGAAGAAGAATGCTGATTTGCATCCCAAGAACACCATAGCTACATGCTTTCAGGATGTTTTTCTGCAAAGGGGACAGGACGACTGATCTGTGTTAAGGAAAGAATGAATGGGGCCATGTATCGGGAGATATTAAGTCAAAACCGCAGTCCATCAGTGAGAGCATTGAAGATAGAACGCAGCTTGGTCTTCCAGCATGACAGTGATCCCAAACACACCACTCGGGCAATGAAGGAGTGGCTCTGTAAAAAGCATTTCAAGGTCCTGAAGCTGCCTAGCCAGTCTCCAGAAATCAACCCCATAGAAAATTTATGGAGGGAGCTGAAAGTGTTGCCCAGAGACAGCCCCAAAACATCACTGCTCTAGAGGAAATCTGCATAGAGGAATGGGCCAAAATACCAGCTACAGTGTGTGCAAACCTGAGAAGACTTACAGGAAACGTTTGGCCTCTGTCATTGCCAACAAAGGTTATGTATTAAGTATTGAGTTAAACTTTTGTTATTGACCAAATACTTATTTTACACCATAATTTACAGTTAAATTCTTTAAAAATCCTACAATATGATTTCCTGGATTGTTTTTTCTCAGATTTTCTCTCATAGTTGAAGTGTACCTAGGATGAAAATTACAGACGTCGCTCATCATTCTAAGTACCGTATTTTTCGGACCATAAAGCACACCGGATTATAAGACGCAATATCAACGATCGGCTGCTAACGGATCTATTTTCATACATAAAGTGCACCGGGTTATAAGGCGCATTAAATGAAACAAAACTCTTAAGTTCTGTCGGAAACTCAGTTTGATCTTCTTTACCTGGCGCAGGGCGTCTTCTTGCTTCCTCCACTTCCGTACAATTGATTCGTTAATGTTGAATTCTCTTGCAGCTGCTCTATGTCCATGTTGTACTGCGTGACTGATACTGCGGAGTTTGAAATCCGCTTCGAAAATGAATGAATGAATGCATGTACCCTAATGCTGAAGCACATACCATATTACTCTGCGATGCTGCGCACTACGGTTGCCATAAGCTTCGTAACTTACCAAGGCCGTGCTAAAACATTTTGACAGATTTATGAGCGCCGTGTACCATCTACAATCGGTTCTAGGTCAGAAAGCACAACTATAATTAATTCATACATTAGACGCACCGCATTTTTAGACGCACTGTCGATTTTTGAGAAAGTTAAAGGATTTTAAGTGCACCTTGTGGTCCGAAAAATACAGTAGGAGAACTTGCACAATCAGTGGCTGACTAAATACTTTTTTTGCCCCACTGTAGCCAATAGGCCAAGAAGAAATGTTTAGCACAGCGTGTATGCTTGCTGCCATGCAACAGAATGACCAGGGTCATAAGCAGCAGATTTTAATTATAATTAGCAGCAGGCTATAATTACACTGCCATTATGTTAAGGCTGATAAGAGGCAGGGCAATGTAGGACTGCTGATTAGAAGTATTGAAGAAGTCAGAGCAGGTGGTCACAACCCACCAAAGCATCACTCATGCAGATGCTGAATGCAGGCAGGATGCAACCAGCCACTTTACATCACTCTGATCACCTTTCAAAAGTTGCGGCTCATCAGACGCCAGTCTCATCGAGTGGTCTACAATAACGGAGCAGATATGAAGTTACGAACGAGTTCTTAACTAATATATTATTTTTTTACATACACACGCACACAAACACACATCCATATATCTATACCCGCTATTGAGCCAACATTAGAGGCTTCCTAGAACCATACTGTGTTATAAACCAGCACATGTTCAGGAAGCATCGTGGAACATCCAGGTGGTCTTTCACAAACATGAGACAGTAGTGGCTGCCACTATTAACATTTTTCCTCCTTTTATCTCCCAAATTTGTATCACGCTGCAAGACGGCCCCTCCGTCAAGGAGGGCTGTAGGGTGGCAAGTTCCTCCTTACAACGTGCAGGTGGACTTATTCAGAGACAGTATGCCCGCACTGAGGAAAGTATACTTCTGGATATGCAGAGATGATCCCTGGCCAAAAGTATCCACAGAGCACCACGCCAGGTCAGAGGGACAGAAAAGACTCGAGTTGGGGTGATAAAGTAGGTGGCATGTCTGACTAACTGCTATCTATATGAATTCCAAGACCCTGGGTTTCCCAGCAGAACACCATGGCATCACACTTACTCCACTGGTAAAACATCACTTCCCCAGGTAAACAGTGCACACATACTCAGTCATCCATCCAAAAAAAAAATAATAATAAACAAATACAAATTTTGCTGAACATCATTTTGCAAAAACTCCTCTACTGTTCAAAATAATGTTCATTATACTTTTAACGCTACCAAACTTTTGCCTATATGTAATGACAACAGAGAAAGCAGTGTGGATGCAGATCCAAGGGAACTGTGAAATTTTTATTTACACAGCATACTGCCTATTATCTAATAAGTTAGTCAATGACAATCAAGTAGTCTTCTGTTTATACCTTTTTCTGCTATATTTGTTCTGCGTACTATCGCAAGAGTTAGGACACCCCTGCATTATACAGTCATTTAGAGAAAAATGACTGGGTTGTTTGTTCGTTTGTTTAAGAGTTGTGTTTGTTTAGATTTGTTTAAATGAACCAATT
Organism: Ancistrus triradiatus; assembly: GCA_025084515.1. Lineage (NCBI taxonomy): Eukaryota > Metazoa > Chordata > Actinopteri > Siluriformes > Loricariidae > Ancistrus > Ancistrus triradiatus. Next base: position 286,572 of record JAJAGP010000786.1, on the reverse strand, counting down.
TTAGCATAGCTACAGTGGGGCAAAAAAGTATTTAGTCAGCCACTGATTGTGCAAGTTCTATTTAGAAATATGAGAGGGATCTGGAATTTATCACAAGTATACTTCAACTATGGAAAAAAACAGGAAATCACATTGTAGGATGTGTAAATAATTTAATTAATAATTAATAAATTATGGTGGAAAATAAGTATTTGGTCACCCACAAACAAGCAAGATTTCTGGCTCTCACAGACCTGTAACTTCTTTAAGAAGCTTGTCTGTCCTCCACTCATTACCTGTATTAAATGGCCCATGTTTGACCTCATTATCTGTATAAAAGACACCTGTCCACAGCCTCAAACCGTCAGATTCCAAACTCAACCATGGCCAAGACCATAGAGTTGTCGAAGGACAACAAGAGTGAACCTAAAATAGGCAACCATGTTGGTGTGGATAAATCAACTGTAGGAGCAATTGTAAGAAAATGGAAAACATACAAGACCACTGATAATCTCCCTCAATCTGGGGCCCCACACAAGATCTCATCCCGTGGGGTCAAAATGACCATGAGAACGGTGAGCAAAAATCCCAGAACTACATGGAGGGACCTGATGAAAGACCTGCAGAGAGCTGGGACCTCTGCAAGTAACAAAGGCTACCATCAGTAACACACTACGCCGAGAGGGACTCAGATCCTGCAGTGCCAGGCGTGTCCCCCTGCTTAAGCCAGTACATGTCCAGGCCCGTCTGAAGTTTGCCAGAGAGCATATGGATGATCCAGAAGAGGACTTGGAGAATATTATGTGGTCAGATGAAACCAAAATAGAACCTTCTGGTAAAAACTTAACTCGTGTTTGGAGGAGGAAGAATGCTGAGTTGCATCCCAAGAACACCATACCTAGTGTGAAAGTGTGAAGCATGGGGGTGGAAACGTCATGCTTTGGGGCTGTTTTTCTGCAAAGGGAACAGGACGACTGATCCGTGTTAAGCAAAGAAAGAACGGGGCTATGTATTGTGAGAATTTAAGCCAAAACCTCCCTCCATCAGTGAGAGCTTTGAAGACGAAATGTGGCTGAGTCTTCCAGCATGACAATGATCCCAAACACATGTCTTGGGCAACAAAGGAGTGGCTCCGTAAAAAGAATTTCAAGGTCCTGGAGTGGCCTAGCCAGTCTCCAGACCTCAACCCCATAGAAAATTTGTGGAGGGAGTTGAAAGTCTGTGTTGTCCAGTGACAGCCCCAAAACATCACTGCTCTAGAGGAGATCTGCATGGAGAAATGGGCCAAAACACCGGCTACAGTGTGCGCCAACCTGGCGAAAACTTACAGGAAACATTTGACCTCTGACACTGCCAACAAAGGTTATGTTACAAAGTAACACTGAACTTTTGTTATTGACCATTATTGACTTTTTTTCCACCATAATTTACAATTAAATTCTTTAAAAATCCTACAATGCGATTTCCTGGATTTTTTTACTAATTTCCTGGATTTTTTTCTCATTTCTCCTTGTCTCTCATAGTTGAAGTGTACCTATGATGAAAATTACACACGTCTCTCATCTTTCTAAGTAGGAGAACTTGCACAATTAGTGGCTGACAATACTTTTTTGCCCCACTGTACATACATGATGGCCGTATGGTTTTAGAAAAGGTTCCAAAATGGCAGAGTTGCATAAATACAGCAATTAAAGATTGACAGCTGATGGTCAGCTTAGTGTGTGCCCAATTTTTTCCACAAAAGAGGTTAATGAGTAAGTCCATATACACAGTATAACATGTACAGACAAGCAGACAGAAGGAAAAAGTCTCACCTATAGTGGATTTTGCATCAATGTTTAATCCCTCAGTGCTGGGTCCTTCCTCTAACTCTGTGAAATACAGACAGGAGATGGTACTAAAACTGCAGATTAGGTCATGTTCGATCCATCATGACTTAAATTATAAAAATAATTTGGAAAACAATTATGGGACTGTACACTTTGAGGAGGACAATGCCATGAACATCAGGAACATCGGAAAACACCAGCTTTTTAGACAGCACACTGGGGAGCGTTTTTAATCAGACACCATTCACAGACAGGAAACATCTAAATAGTTGAAAAAAATGGTGTGTGTTACACAAAATGGTTTGTAAAGTTGGGATAGATCCTTGGATTCAGCTTTGGTTATCCTACATATATAAAGGATTCAATTTGATAGGGAACACAAGAATTTCACTCTGAAGCAAAGGAAATGGTCACATGGTCTGATGAGTTCAGATTTATCCTATTCCAGAGCAACGGACACGACAGGGTAAGAAGGAAAGCACATGAACCAATGCACCCATCATTCATAGTTCCCGCTGTACAAGCCTCTGGAGGCAGTGTTATGATCTGGAGTAGCTTTCAGTTTGTCAGCTCTAGGCTCAGCAATGTCATGTGGCAATGAAATGGAGAGGGCTGAGTATCTGAATGATCTGTCCTATAAATTGATCTCCCTGATGGCACGGGCATATTCTCAGATGGGAATAACAAGACTGATAGGATTGTGGTGGCCTAGCGGTTATGGACTGGACTATGGACCTGAAGGTCCAGAGTTCAAAACCTACCTCAGCCAGGGTACCACCTTTATATCTTTGAGTAAAGTCCTTAACCAACAATTGCTTGTAATGTAAATCTGTATCAGTTGTAAGTCATAAATGAAATAATGTAAGACTCATTCAAATTGTGAATGAGTGGATCTAGGAATGAGGAATCACTTTCACCCATGAACTGTCCTGACCTCAACCCCGGTGAAAGCTTTTGGGATGTGCTGGAGAAAACTTTACTACTTGTCATCAATACAAGATCTCCGTCTTGTATTGTTAAGGCAAGTCTGGACGGAAACAAACGTTGTGACGTTGCATATGGTTGGCAAAACAATGCCATGGTGAACATGTGCCAAAGCTAAAAGGTGAATTTTTTTTGACTAGGCAAATGTACCCTTTGATATTTTCAGACTAAGTGCAAGTTTGTTGGTTTGGGTTTTAAGCCATATCAGCACAACGTGGCTAGTAAGGGTCTGACAGGTTTATATGTAGGATGGTTTGGAGTTTGGTAGTACAACAACAGGTGTTGGGACTTCTGAAGCACAAGTATACAGTGGGGCTAAAAATATTTAGTCAGCCTCTGATTGTGCAAGCTTTGAAAGAAACTTTCAAAAAGTTTGCTTAGATGAGAGAGGTCTGGAATTTATCATCATAGGTACACTTCAACTATGAGAGACAAAATAAGAAAAAAAAAAAATCCAGGAAATCACATTGTAGGATTTTTTAAATAATTTAATTGTAAATCATGGTGGAAAATAAGTATTTGGTCAGTAACAAAAGTCCAACTCAAAACTTTGTAATAACCTTTGTTGGCAATGACAGAGGCCAAACGTTTCTTGCAAGTCTTCATCAGGTTTGCACACACTGTAGCTGGTATTTTGGCCCATTCCTCCATGCAGATCTCCTCTAGACCAGTGATGTTTTGGGGCTGTCGCTGGGAAACAAGGACTTTCAACTACCTCCACAAATCTTCTATGGGGTTGAGGTCTGGAGACTGGCTAGGCCACTCCAGGACCTTGAAATGCTTTTTACTGAGCCACTCTTTCGTTGCCTGAGCAGTGTGTTTGGGATCATTGTCATGCTGGAAGACCCAGCCATGTTCACATCCATCCTCAATGCTCTCATAAATGGAAGGAGGTTTTGGCTTAAAATCTCATGATAAGTGAGATTCTTCATTCTTGGCTTAACACGGATCAGTTGTCCTGTTCCCTTTGCAGAAACACAGCCCCAAAGCATGATGTTTCCACCCCCATGCTTCACAGTAGGTATGCTGTTCCTGGGATGGAACTCAGCATTCTTCTTCCTCCAAACACGAGGAGTTGAGTTTTTACCAAAAAAAGTTCTATTTTGGTTTCATCTGACCACATGATATTCTCCCAATCTTCTTCTGGATCATCCATATGCTTTCTGCCAAACTTCAGACGGGCCTGGACATGTACTGGCTTAAGCAAGAGGACACGCCTGCCACTGCAGGATCCAAGTCCCTCTCGGCATAGTGCGTTATTGATGGTAGCCTTTGTTACTTTGGTCCCAGCTCTCTGCAGGTCATTCATCAGGTCCCTCCATGTAGTTCTAGGATTTTTGCTCACCGTTCTCATGATCATTTTGACTCCACGGGATGAGATCTTGCGTGGGGCCCCAGATCAAGGGAGATTATCTTGTACATCTTCCATTTTCTTACAATTGCTCCCACAGTTGATTTATTCACACCAACCTTCTTGCTTATTGCAGATTCACTCTTCCGAGCCTGGTGCAGGTCTACAATTTTGCTCCTGGTGTCCTTCGACAGCTCTTTGGTCTTGGCCATGGTTGAGTTTGGAGTCTGACTGTTTGAGGCTGTGGACAGGTGTCTTTTATACAGATAATGAAGTCAAACAGCTGCCATTAATACAGGTAATGAGTGGAGGACAGAAGAGCTTCTTAAAGAAGTTGTTACAGGTCTGAGAGAGCCAGAAATCTTGCTTGTTTGTGAGTGACCAAATACTTATTTTCCACCATGATTTACAATTAAATTCTTTACAAATCCTACAATGTGATTTCCTAGATTTTTTTTCCTCCTTTTGTCTCTCATAGTTGAAGTGTACCTATGATGAACATTACAGACCTCGCTCATCTTTCTAAGTAGGAGAAGTTGCACAATCAGTGGCTGACTAAATACTTTTTTGCCTCACTGTATGCAGAAAATTCACCCGTATCAATAACTTTGTGAATGTCGACTAAAATGTCAACAAGCCCCCCATGATGCTGAGTCTGAGACACCCTCTATCCTATACACCGGATTATCAGAACATGACTAGTACTTACGGAAGGCGGTGGTCTCGGACATATTGGGTCCATCCTGCTCCAGCTGAGGAGTGACCAGAACCATTCCATTCTGCTCTGTCATGGAGGGGATGGCCATGTCCCAGCGACTGCCAGCCTGTCAGTTACAATGAACAAGGACAATATATAATAATTTCTCAAATGTTTTAATCTCACTTATGCTGGTCAGGGGTGCATCTGTGTGGGATGCAAGTCACAGCTTTAGCACCAGGGGATGATTACGCAACCAGGCTCCTCTCCCTCAGACAGCCATCGTGCCTGCATGAGAAGTCCAAAATTCACTGAGCCCAGGGTCCAGCATAGCATGTTGTAGTTGTCCCATGCGGTCTCACCTGCCTCAGACACGACCAACCATTCCTGTCTGACACCTGACTCTGCAAGATGGCACTGCCAGGGCTCGAATCTGGGTGACTGTGGTGGTGGGCTAGCATCTTAGAGTACAGAGGGAAATATGTATGAAAAAAGGGCTTTTTCTTTTTTTAAGTCCTGGTCAGGGTCGCAAGAAAGGCTGTAGAATGCAGATTTAAAGCAACAAGCTCAGCGGGACACTGTTGAACTGGGCCGACAGTGTGTTCCATTGCACGGCACTGCCAAAACTCAGTCCCTGCAGTGGTGGGCTAGCAAACTGCTATTGCTCCGCCCAAGTGTCCAAGTACCCAATATCTGTACACTATAAATTGCATATGGTTGGGATTTAATGAGACTTGTCTTTGTCTTATTATTTGCTCATATGCTATTTGGCTACCTGAGTGTGCTCATCAAAGAAGTCTGCCTCCTTTTTCTCTGGAGTGGGGGTTGAAGGGCTTCCTGAACTATCGATCCACAGCTGAAGGAGAAAGAAAATTACCAAATTAACAATACAAATCGTCTTTAACTTGTTCCAGCAAAACATCAGTCAGTACTGTCTGAGAAAACAGCGCTTACATAAGGTGTAGTAGTAACGAGTGACTCACAGGGACAAAGTTTAGTCGAGGCTAAGAACGTGGAAACGGTGTCAAAATACAATTGGATTATCTTGCACCAATGTGGTATCTGGGTCACACCAGTACCAGTGTTTCCCCATACACTGATTTATTTGGAGTGCCCCCCCCCACAATGTCAAGACTGACCATGACATAGATTTCCATTTTCTACATTTAAGAAAGGTAAAATCATTTAATTGTAAAGCTGTACAAACCACTGTTTCTCTGCTGCCCCCACCCCCTTCTCTGTCACTCTCTCAAAAACATTCATGTAGTGACAACCCATTTTATGTGAGAGAGCAACACATTTCCTGTTGTATCTTAGAAGCAAGCAGAGAGCTGAGGAGCGTGCAGTAACTGAGGCAAATCTGATGTGCTCTGCTAAAGTCACAGCTCGTTTCTCTGATTTCATTGTTGCTGATTTTGCTCGGTTTTGCTCAGTAAACACCTCCATACACCCTCACACAACTAAATCAGTATACCACCACAAATAGAAACCAATTCCAACTCTGTCATCTCATCTGATCTCTTACTGTGCACTACTAAAAACATTCAGCTTTAGCCAACTCTACTTACATCAGTACCGTATCTGGAGAGTGCAGCATTTGCTAGCTGTCTGATCTTCTCTCGGTACATCTGTGCCGCACGGCTGTTGTATTTGCCGTTGGTGTCACTGGTAGTGCATCCGTGCTGACGGAAGAAGGCCATCTTCACCCAGGCCAGATTTTTAAAAGGGACAACAAGGCATGTTTCACTCACTGCCATCAATCCTATAGACTTCAGTACATGCAAGCTAGAAAGTGCAGAGTTCGAGAACCTACCGCATTGACATTGCCTCCGACCTGCATACATCTAAGCTGAAACCAGCTCCAGTTGGAGTCAAGCTCTGTGGATCTACAAACAACAAAATACTAGGGGTTAACAAAGGGTCACTGCTTGTAACGTGTGCGTTCTATACACTTGCTACACTCCAGCTAATCCTTGGGGATCCCAAATTTATCCCAAGCCAACTGAGATATAATCCCTCCAGTGGGCTTTGGGTTCCCTCTCGGTTTCGAATGAAACACTAGGGGAGGCTTCCAGGGGATACCCTCCCTGTGAGATGCCCAACCCCCCAAACAGGTTCCTCTCTATCTGAACGAGTAGCAGCTCTACTTTGAAGCTCCTCCAGATTGATAAACGCATAACCCTGTCTGGGAAAGAAAGCAATTCTAAACAGGAACCTTATTTCTATTGCTTGTACCTTACTCTTTCAGTCACTACAGGAACATAGACTAAGTGGTAAACAAAGAGAACTACTATCATGATTCACCACCAATCCATGTGAATTATATACAATATAAAATGCTGCAATTGCAAAGATCTGGGCACCTACTGATTCACTGCAGTTTCTGTCAAGGAGTTGCCAAGTACTGACTGACAGGGTGTCAATCTGCAGATGTCAAATTTTATTTTATGGTCTTCCAACATGTTAAATTCAGCAAATAAAAACTGTACATTAACATTTGTATAAATATGCCATAGTATTGTTTCATTTAGAGGTTAGGCTAGCTTATTTGCGCTTAGAAAATCAGCAAACGTTTGATGAGGACTGCCCAAACTTTTGATACATTTCAGTCTAATTTGATTTCCAGCAAGATGTGAAATTAATCATTGTCTGGCTTGATAATATTTAGGACAATGAAGAATTATGTGTTCTACAGTTTCTTGATTATTACAGTATTCACAGTTGCCCTCAATATGTTTCTTCATTTAAAAAAGGTGCTGTTTAACCCTGTATGTCCAAATCGCATTCTTGATGATATGGTCCTTCTTGCTTACTTCAGTTTATATGCCTGCCCTTTCTAACTTTACTTTTAATATTATAAAACTATCTTCCAGTCTGTTCTGTGCCCATACATTATGCCATTTTAGCTTTCATTTTAGCATTAATAATAATTTTAATTTCTTCTTTACCGCATTTTATATTAATCTCAATATTATTATTTCCTGCCGATTTCTTATAGCGACATCTTGCAATCGATAGTTCCAGTAATCATCTACTAAGCCTTGATCTCCGACGTATTCCAGTTATCTACGAAACGAGCAGAAGCTCTCTACTGACGCACATACCGCTGAAATTGTGTCTAATTTATTACTCAGTGCACATGATGAAATTAAGAAAGGACCTAAATATCACCTGGCCATCCTTGGTGCGTTGGATGGGGTAAAGTAGCACATACTGTGCATATCAACAGATGGCCTACAGTCTGTAATTGTAAACCTATTCAACACTTGCTCAATCTGATTTTGGGCGTTCAGTAATTACACTCTACACTGTATTCACTAACCAATCACTCTCTACAAAAGACCAACACAGACAAGAACACAGCAAACACAAACCTGATAAAGCTTAAGTGGACACCCAGTGAACGATGGATCCCTGAGCAGTCGATGCAGAGGAACACACCATGGGTAATACTGGCCCAGCTTGGGTTCTTAGCAGCACAGTCGAAGCAGGCCTGGGGAAATCAGTTTAGAACATAATGGTAACAAAATATTTGCTCACACACCCATGAAAGGCTATATTATGTGTCTTCGGAATGTGGGAGGAAACCCAGAGCACCCAGAGTACCCAGAGTAAACCCACGCAGACATGGGGAGGACATGCAAACTCCAAACAGGTGGAGTACAGGGTCGGATTGAACTGAGTATCACAGAGCAGTGAGGAGACAGAGCTAGTAAAGTAAGAATTTACAGGTGCCTGTCAGATAACAATGGCTTGGTTGACGACACTGACTTTACGATGGGAATCAATTAACACACAAATACAAATCCAGCAAAAACCACATTATGAATTTTTTATTTTCCCAGAATTTAACAAAAAGTGATACTCCGAATAATACCCTCTCACAGATGCTGGCATTCAGACAGAAGACAGAGTGCCAGTGGACTCAAGTGAAAAACAATTTCGTTTTTCACTTTCAATACAATTTTCATCAACTTCCAAGACATTCTTGATTATAAAATAAGCTTTGTGTTAATGTTTTTGCCCAACTTGTACTGTGGGGCAAAAAAAGTATTTAGTCTGCCACTGATTGTGCCAGTTCTCCTACTTAGATGAGAGAGGTCTTGAATTTTCATCATAGGTACACTTCAACTACGAGACACAATGTGGGGGGAAAAAAACCCAGGAAATCACATTGTAGGATTTTTTACAAGAATTTAATTGTAAATCATGGTGGAAAATAAGTATTTGGTCACCCACAAACAAGGAAGATTTCTGGCTCTCACAGACCTGTAACAGCTTCCTTGAGAAGCTCTGTCCTCCACTCGTTACCTGTATTAATGACACCCGTTTGACCTCGTTATTTGTATAAAAGATACCTGTCCACAGCCTCAAACAGTCAGACTCCAAACTCAACCATGGCCAAGACCAAAGAGCTGTTGAAGGACACCGGCAAGAAAATTGTAGACCTGCACCAGGCTGGGAAGAGTGAATCTACAATAGGCAAGCAGGCACAATAGGCAAGCACAATCAACTGTGGGAGCAACTGTAAGAAAATGGAAGACATACAAGACCATTGATAATCTCCCTCAATCTGGGGCTCCACGCAAGATCTCATCCCATAGGGTCAAAATGATCATGAGAACGGTGAGCAAAGATCCCAGAACTACACGGAGGGACCTGATGAATAACCTGCAGAGAGCTGGGACCAAAGTAACAAAGGCTACCATCAATAACACACTATGCCGAGAGGGACTCAGATCCTGCAGTGGCAGGTGTGTACATGTCCAGGCATGTCTGAAGTTTGCCAAAGAGCATATGGATGATCCAGAAGAGGACTGGAAGAATATCATGTGGTCCAAAATAGAACTTTTTGGTTAAAAACTCAACTGCTCGTGTTTGGAGAAAGAAGAATGCCGAGTTGCATCCCAAGAACACCATACCTACTGTGAAGCATGGGGGTGGAAACAGCATGCTCTGGTGCTGTTTTTCTGCGATTGACCCCTGTCATTGCCAACAAAGGTTATGTTACAAAGTGTTGAGTTGAACTTTTGTTACTGATCAAATACTTATTTTCCACCATAATTTACAATTAAATTCTTTTAAAAATCCTACAATGTGATTTCCTGCATTTTTTTCTAATTGTGTCTCTCATAGTTGAAGTGTACCTATGACGAAAATTACAGACCTCTCTCATCTTTCTAAGTAGGAGAACTTGCACAATCAGTGGCTGACTAAATACTTGTTTGCCTCACTGTAGGTTAATGTAAGTGTTTTAAGCATATCTAAGGTAGGCAAGGCTATGATATAGAGTATATATAAAATCTCCCAGTTTACAGTACATTTAACTTACGATGGGTTTATCGGATTGCAAATCAGGGAGCATTTTACTAATAAAGGCACACAATAGTGTCAGGATGGGCAGCACAGTGGCATCATCTCACAGCTCCATAGAACCACACTTGATACACAGCCTGGCAGCTCTGTGTGTGTAGTTTGCATGTTTTACCCATATTCACGTTGATTTCCACCCACATTCCACAGATAGAACTTAGACATGAGTGAGTCAGTCTGTTTTTGTGTGTGTCCCCTGCAACAGCCTGGCACTGAATCCTAGGTTGGTTCCTACCTTGCACTCCCCGTCACCCCCCACCTGCAGCTGAATTATGTGTATACCGTATGTAGAGTCAGTGACTCAAGTGTCGTGCCGTGCGGTTTGCTGTCATGATTAAATCACACCCTGGTGTTATAACGTCACAGTGGCGTGTGGTCGCGGATAAATAAACTACGTTTGTACAGTAAAACGTTACATCACGATCGTTTTCAACAGTGGACCCCGTAAGCAAGCCGTAGACAGAAGGTTGCGTTGGTAAACCCCAAAACGAGATGAAAATCTAAGCTTATTATGCAGTGAGTGTAAACGTCAACAAACTAAACTAATAATAGCTCACACTGCATCTAAATTACTAATGGCAGCTTGTTGTTTTCTCTCTATATAATTTCATTTACTTGTGTTCTTTGAATAGTGGTAGTAAATGGTAACGTATACGTGGCCCACGCAACAGGAAAACGGTAGCATCAAAGCTAACTAACTGCTAACCATCGTTTACACACATTATTCAGCAAGCACTAAATGACACACTGTGAATAACAAGGCACACTTCAACCTTCACAAAAAACATTACTTAACACTCCCATAACAATTCAAGAAGCCTGTGACTGTTATCGCCGCTAACCGAGCTGCCATTGGAAAGGCCCAATCTGAACCGGCTCACTGAGAACTGACACGTAATCAAAGCTGATAAATGTACCCACAAACAACTAGTACAATTAAACCGACACGGCTCGAATAAATAAATAAGTAAGTAATTAAAACAAGATCGTAGTTTAATTACCTTATTGGTAGGAATTGATCTGAGTCTTTTAAAAATAGTCAGAATTTCAGTCTTGTTCGGTTCAGACGCCATTCTGCTGATTTATCAGTGGGACAGAAAGACACCGGGAGTTACATTATACAGCAGGGAGATTTCAAAATAAAAGCACGATGCTGCTGCTCCTGCTGCTGCTATAAATAATAATGAACTTTTCAAGCTCTAACCCCGCCTTGCCTGAACCAAGTCGGAGCTACTCCGGCTACTATCCCCAAAGAGCATGGGGAGCTGGGGCATGCATGGTCTTGGACAGGATGCCACTCTATCGCCGGGCTGGGTAGAGGTCGCTTTTGCAGCACTGAGGATGATCCCACAATTACCCTGTACTCACCTCGGACACTCTCAATAGTGTCGGCATCCAGCCCAGCCAAAAGGATTGAATCAAGGTTCCTGCATTAGTGGACTAGTGTTTTAAACTGCCACACCACCTGAGTGCCCATAATAATATCAACAACAAAAACTGGACAACAAACTTTTAACTTAATTTAACCTTTAACAAACTAAAAAGGTGGACCCTATAGTAGTTTTTATGCTGAATTCCAATCTGGTTTTCTGTCAGTTATGGTTTTTAAGTGACACAGCAATTCAGTTACAAAACAATAAGTTAAAATTACTTATTCATAAAAACCTGTTATTCCACTTAACATAGGCTGTGGTGACCCCTGATAAAGGGAGAAGCCGAAAGAAGAAGAAGGTAGGCTATGTATTAACACACTCCTAAAACATACTAGGATATCCATACTGTCGCCTACTTGCTCTGCTTTCTTATCATCAGACTCATTGTCAGTCAGTCTCAGATTTTTTGGATGTAATGGCACAGGTATTTCCTGCCTGTGAGCTGCTGGACTCATAGCAGATAGTAAAGTGGGATATTTAACAATAAGGTTTAACTTATTTCGCTTATATTTATTAGTTAGAAGTAGCAATCCAAAACCTGATCTTTGGGTTCTCTCCATAGGAATGGCAAAAGGCATACTTTTGCCCATGCACTTAGAAGCCTGACATGTGACACAACAAATCTGGGGGTTCAACCTTTTTCTGGTCACCCACTTTACAAATCAATTCTCATAGCATTTGGGTGTGAAAGAACATATTAGGGATTTGAATGTCAATTCACTGCTGATTAGCAAAATTAATTTGGTTTACTGGACTATTTACACAGTTTCTTGGCATAGTAATGGTGGATGGGGTATCAGCACAACACTTACATTTACTCCCTTATCCGGACCAACTTGCAGAAGTGCTTTGTATTCTTCCTAGTAGACTTACTGTAAATACAGAAAAGCATTTTGTGTATGTGGGCATGACTGGCTGTGTCTGAGGGATAGAAAGACAGATTGGGGGATCATCCTCTAACACTCCAACTGTGACAGAGTGGCACTCTGTTTAGGGTACATGTCTGCCTGCCCTCTGTTAGCAGCAATAATAGTAATGATTATATAAATAATGGAGCTCAGGTGGCACAGTGGACAAATACAGTAGGTAGGTGACCTGGGTTTGAGTCCTGACATGTCTTTCTGGCCTCAGATGTCTCACAGAAACAAATGACTGCATCTGAGGAAGAAGACGAATGAGGGGATCATACCCTGGCGCTGCAAAAGCAACACCAATTGTACCATACTAGTAAAGAGTTGGAAGATTAAGAGCTATTTTATTTGCAGATGGACATTGAACAAATTATTAAATGCAAGGGAGCCATAAGTGACATATGTGAATTTTTTATTTTTTGCTTCGACAAATGTTACTTCAATGACAAGGTTGGCGAATGACATTACATTAACCATTGAGCCCTACTTAGTGCACTTGGTGGTGATGTAGGAGTCTAATTAAAATTAATCCACTGTGTTCGTTGTCAAGGGAGCGCGTCTGCGGTTTCTAACGGAAGAAACTGTTCAGGTTTGCGTTGAAAGACATTTGTTATATAAGCGTTTAGATAATTTCATTCATTGAGTAACAACTACTTTATAATGTCTACATTTGCAGAACCAGAGTTTTTTGAGAGATTACATTTTTCGTTTGGAAAATAAGTAGTATGAGATGTTTAGAAAGGCAAGGGCTTGACCGAACAGCACAGTTACGCTAGCTAAAGCAAGTGTTAGCACTGAGCCTTGATAGAAGGTAAACAAGTGGATTTTTCAGTTCATCATCATCATCATCATCATCATCATCTCCTTAATCGTCATCTTTGTCTGCATCTTCTTAATCGTGATACTTTTCCGCATGAAGACAGAAAGAACATTGAAGTTCAAGCATCCTGTTTGTTCAGGATGCGGGTCCTAATGGACACTTTGTTCTATGCGTATCCTTTACATTCTTAATATTAAATAATCAAATTATTTATATCTGGCATTTTACCGCTTAATCATTGTCTGTAATTAATTATATAAGATCACTGAGAAATGAGGAACTTAAACATATATATATATATATATATATATATATATATATATATATTTTTTTTTTTTTTACACACTGGGGCAAAACAAAAAAGTATTTAGTCAGCCACTGATTGTGCAAGTTCTCCTACTTAGAAAGATGGGGGGGGGGGGGTCTGTAATTTCAACTATAGGTACATTTCAACTATGAGAGACAAAATGAGAAAAATACATCCGGAAAATCACACTGTAGGATTTTTAAAGAATTTAATTGTAAATTATGGTGGAAAATAAGTATATGCTCAGTAACAAAAGTTCAACTCAACACAGGTCAAACGTTTCCTGTAAGTTTTCACCACATTGTACACACTGTAGCTGGTATTTTGGCCCATTCCTCCATGCAGATCTCCTCTAGACCAGTGATGTTTTGGGGCTGTCGCTGGGCAACACGGACTTTCAATTCCCTCTACAAATTTTCTGTGCTGTTGAGGTCTGGAGACTGACTAGGCCACTCCAGGGCCTTGAAATGCTTTTTATGGAGCCACTCCTTTGTTGCCTGAGCAGTGTGTTTGGGATCATTGTCATGCTGAAAGACCCAACCACGTCAACGTCCATCCTCAGTGCTCTCACTAATGGAAGGAGGTTTTGTCTTAATATTTCATGATACATGGCCATCTTCCCTTAACACAGATCAGTCGTCCTGTCCCCTATGCAGAAAAACAGCCCCAAAGCATGATGTTTCCACCCACATACTTCACAGTAGGTATGGTGTTCTTGAGATGCAACTCTTCTTCCTCCAAACACGAGGACTTGAGTTTTCACCTAAAAGTTTTATTTTGGTTTCATCTGACCACATGCTATTTTCCCAGTCCTCTTCTGGATCATCCATATGCTCTCTGGCAAACTTCAGACGGGCCTGGACATGTACTGGCTTAAGCAGGGGGACACGCCTGGCACTGCAGGAGTCCCTCTCGGCGTAGTGTGTTACTGATGGTAGTCTTTGTTACTTTGGTCCCAGCTTTCTAAAGGTCATTCATCAGGTCCCTCCGTGTAGTTCTCGGTTTTTTGCTCATCGTTCTCATGATCATTTTGACCGTACAGGATGAGATTTTGCGTGGGACCCCAGATCGAGGGAGATTATCAGTGGTCTTGTATGTCTTCCATTTTCTTACAGTTGCTCCCACAGTTGATTTATTCACACCAACCTGCTTGCCTATTGTAGATTCACTCTTCCCAGCCTGGTGCAGGTCTACAATTTTCTTCCTGGTGTCCTTTGACAGCTCTTTGGTCTTGGCCATGGTTGAGTTTAGAGTCTGACTGTTTGAGGCTGTGGTGTCTTTTATACAGATAACAGAGACAAGCAGGTGCCATTAATACTAGTAACGAATGGAGGACAGAAGAGCTTCTTAAAGAAGAAGTATACTATATATATACAGTGGCTTGCAAAAAGTATTCATACCCCTTGAACTTTTCTATATTTTGTCACATTACAACCACACATATAAATGTATTTCATTGAAATTTAATGTGAAAGATAAACACAAAGTGGTATACAATTGTGAAGTGGAAAGAAAATTATACATGATTCAAAACATTTTTTACAAATAAAAAACTGAAAAGTGCGGTGTGCAAAAGTATTCAGCCCCCCTGAGTCAATACTTTGTGGAATCACCTTTTGCTGCAATTACAGCTGCAAGTCTTTTAGGGTATGTCTCCACCACCTTTGCACAGCTAGTGACTGAAATTTTTGCCCATTCTTCTTTGCAAAACAGCTCAAGCTCAGTCAGATTAGATGGAGAGCATTTGTGAACAGCAGTTTTCAGATCTTGCCACAAATTCTCGATTGGGTTTAGGTCTGGACCTTGACTGGGCCATTCTAACACATGAATATGTTTTGTTTTAAACCATTCCATTGTAGCCTTGGCTTTATGTTTAGGGTTGTTGTCCTGCTGGAAGGTAAACCTCCGCCCCAGTCTCAAGTCTTTTGCAGACTCCAACAGGTTTACTTCCAAGATTGTCCTGTATTTGGCTCCATCCATCTTCCAATCAATTCTGACCAACTTCCCTGTCCCTGCTGAAGAGAAGCAGCCCCAGAGCATGATGCTGCCACTAACATATTTGACAGTGGGGATTGTGTGTTCAGAGTGATAATTCTCTGCCACACATAGCGTTTTGCATTTTGGCCAGACAGTTCAATTTTGGACTCATCTGACCAAAGCACCTTGTTCCACATGTTTGCTGTGTCCCCAACATGGCTTCTGGCAAACTGCAAACGGGACTTTTAATGGTTTTCTTTTAACAATGACTTTCTTCTTGCCACTCTTCCATAAAGACCACATTTGTGCAGTGCACGACTAATAGTTGTCCTGTGGACAGATTTCCCCACCTGAGCTGTGGATCTCTGCATTTTGTCCAGAGTCAGAATGGGCCTCTTGGCTGCAAATCTGATCAGTGCTCTCCTTGTTCGGCCTGTTTGTTTAGGTGGACAGCCTTGTCTTGGTAGGTTTACAGTTGTGCCATACTCTTTCCATTTCCGGACAATGGATTGAACAGTGCTTCGAGAGATTTTCAAAGCTTGGGAAATCTTTTTATAGCCTATGCCTGCTTTAAACATCTCCACAACCTTATTTCTGACCTGTCTGGTGTGTTCTTTGGACTTCATGATGCTGTTTACTCCCCAATATTCTCTTAACCAAACTCTGAGGCCATCACGGAGCAGCTGAATTTGTGCTGAGATTAGTTTACACACAGGTGGACTCTTTTTAGTCATTAGCAGTCATCAGGCAACTTCTGAATGCACTTGGTTGCACTCAGAAAAAAGGGGGCTGAATACTTTTGCACACTACAGTTTTTTATTTGTAAAAAATGTTTTGGATCATATATAATTTTCTTTCCACTTCACAATTGTATACCATAATATATTTATGTTTGTAGTTGTAATGTGACAAAATATAGAAAAGTTCAAGGGGTATGAATACTTTTGCAAGCCACTGTAGTATAGTTGTATTATTGTTATTATTATTACTTATTATTGTTTGTTTGTTTGTTTTTTGAATCATGCATCATTGGGAACTAATAATACAACATAAATATGCTTAGTGTTTGAAGTTAATAATACATTATATTTAATGTTAAAATCTAATGTTTATTGTAATGAATGCTTGTACAGTTGAAGCCTGATATCTGAATGTACATCTTTTTGGAAATTAATTTGGTTGATGAACAGTTAAGTCTGTAGGAACACTGTAAGAAAGCTTCTTCCATATTTCGACATACAGCAGCTCTCATATATCAAGAATTCCGACAATGGGAGTTCATATAGTGGTGATCAGCTATACCAACTGATGTTAACGCAGGAATTCAGATCATGAGGTTTGATCGTTTTAAGGCCACCTAGTTTCCTTCAGTTATGTAATTCTCCTAATACACTGTGCTTTACATGATTATGTTTTATTGAGGATCATGAATTGTATGACCCACATTTAAAGCTTAAAACATTTAAACCAGGTGTTTATTGTAAATGTATCCTCCTTTAACAAAATGTCTTGCCAGAAACAGCAGAGCAGGTCTCAATGAAGTCCCTAATGATGACAGGGAGCTGCTGGTCCAGGAACAAAAGGCTTGTCGAGCCCGAGCTCGCCAGTACTGCTTGGAAACCAACAGGAGACGAAAGTGAGAATTTATTTACTGTAGTTAAATTATGTTGTATTGCAGACAAAAGAAATAGTTCAAGAAAAAAACCATGACGTGTATATATACATATATACATATATACATATATATAATTTTAAGATTTGTGATTATGATTAACTGATTATGATATCCAAAAATTCACTGGGTGCAGGCTGAAGTGTGTCTGAGAACTGAATGGTCACAGGGCTTGACAGCGGTTACTACTAGAGTGCAGGAGACTGACTAGCCCCCACAGCCCTGTGTCAAGGAAAAGCAGGATTAAAACTTGGACGTGTTAATAATTAATTCACAGGGGTTTGAAGAAGTTGTAGATTTATCCTGCTGTACTGTTCAATTTCTAAACTCAAAATCCATCTGATGAACAGTGAAGACTGCTTTCACTTTCGAAGCCCCCAACACAGAGTTAATAGATACTCACTGAAGCCTATGCATTTCTGAGTGTCTATGGCATGTTTGCGTATCTGATAAAAATATTAAAGCTCAAACAGCATCATTCTGAGCCACATCCAGATGCATAAGCTTCACTGTCCGTGAACGTAGTGTGGATGGGTGCACTGTGCACAGGAAAATCTTGGAGGTTATTGGACACTGCACTTTTTATGGATGCACAACTTCACTTAATTTGACGATCTCTCAAAGGGGTGGAGCCTTGCAACCAGCTGTCAATCAGTTAAGCGGGGATTAGGTACATTTCTCAAACCACTATAAATCTGCACCAATATGTCTTACAATTTATTTACAATACAGTGGTGTTATGGTTCGCCATATTAAAAGGATGACAAACCGTGATAACAAACGAATAACTGGTTTGAAGGCCCAAGTGCAGATAGCTCCAGATGAAAGTAATGAACCAAAATATAAATAAAAAAAAAAAGAAACGAAAGAATCAACTAAAAGGAAATGAAAATAAACGTGTAAAGAAAACCCATGGCGTAAGTGTACAGCGCCGCTATTCACAAGTACGCTTGCAACGTGGCTCCGCTGCGCCAACGGCGTACGGGTCCGCGCATGCGAAAAGCTTCCGCAAGCGCGTGCCACACAAATAGTCAAAGTAAGTGCCTGGTAAAGTGTGGCACAGACGCAGGAAAGGAAGAAGACGAGGCTAGGGAGCTCTGCGTCCTCTTCAGCACACGATCGAGCAGAGGAAAGAGAGATTTACCGAGTGCAGGGGGGGCTGGGGGGCGACGGCGTGAGAGGGAAAAGGCGGGGGCAAGGCTCAAAGCAGCCCGGAGAAGCGCAGTAAAAATAAAACACATAACAATAAACAAAAGCTGGCCCTACACTATAAATCTACGGCCCTATCTTACCGGGGCAATCTCCCCGATTGCCCCTGTCTGGAGGACTTCGAAAAACCCCCCAGAATTCGTACCTTTCACCATGAACAAAAACCAAAACACGAGAGATAAGGAAACGGCATCCAAAGGCAAGTGCAGCGCGTGCGTGGCGTCACGTGGCGTCATGCTGCTGACGCAGTGGTGCAACACCGTGTGAGCCCAAAGCTGTGCTTAAATAGGCTCAACAACAGGTGTCACCACTTTCATGATCATGATCGTGCTGCGGGGGCTCACACCGCCAAGTAGGGACAGCACTGGCTATTAGCGGCCAGGGTGTGACCCCTAATAGTACCCCTTAATACCCTTAATTAGTGGAGCCTTGAAAAATATAAAAAATACTGGGCGGTTCCAGGGCAAGAGTAAGTGGCTGGGGGTCCAGGTAGGTAGTGGGCACATCTAATGGCATGTTTCCACTATGTGGTACCTACTTGACTCGACACGACTTGGCTCTACACGCTTCTCAGTTACTGGTCCCTGGTTGCGTATGCATTTTAAGGCACCTCTCGAAATGTACCCGGTGATGTCACAACATACACATGCGCTGTACCACAGGCTACATTAAATAGGACAATATGAAAAAGCTATATGTTTATGTTATAAATTAAACATAAACACGACGTCATGTGTTCATTCTTGAGGCGGCTGATTCTGCCTGGGCTGGTCCCTGAGTACCTCCACGAGCTGGGTCAATGTGCCCAGGATGGCTTGATTGAAGGCAGCTGTTTCTTCTATTTACTTGTGCCTTAAAGCTGCCTCCAATTCATTTGTTCTATCAGCATCTTCAATGAGCAGGCGAAAGAGCTGGTCACGCTGTTCCCAGTGTCTCTCACGCTGCTCACGATTTGACTGCTGCTGCTCAACATCAGCCATCTGGATTTCTCTGAATACAGTAAGCTGCTCCTGCATGCATGTGTGCTTCCTTCTGTCTGGACAACGTGAAAGAACAACAAAATGTTATCAAACCGAATTTGTTTCAAACAAACTAACATTAACAACTAAAAAAAACAATTGAAGCTGCATTTCCCCCCATTTAAACTGTCTAAATACATCACAACCATTTATGAATTGTATATTTCATTCTTTTTAGTTTCTTAGTTAAAAAGGTGTTTTACGAAACCTACCAGTGGACCACGGCGGTGCCATTTCTGCAGTGGAGGTTGTTGGACTGCCTGCCTCTGCCACTGGTGATGAGGCTCTGGTGAGAATAGGTTCCATCTCCATGGTCCTCGAAGATTCATGACTGACAGATTTGTTGTCTAAAGCAAAACAATACACCAACTATTAAAATAATATAGAAAATGTTTTAGTATGTTATTCTATGGTTTAAATGCATTAAAAAACAGATTAAGCAATGGGTAGTACAGATCTATGAAATCACCTAAATGGGGTTCCTGGATTTAAAAGTGTTGTTTAAAGCAGCCTTATAAAAACAGTTAAGTAAGCCTTTACTCTGAAGTCAACTCTAGTAAGTCACGCAAGTAACACATACCTCAGCTTTTAGATTATTCTTAATGTATAGACTTAAAGTGGAAGCAAGTTAATGTGAGTCTGTTAGGAGTATGTTTAGAATAAATGATAATGTTTAAAAACAGCTTCACAACACAAAAACAATTAAATACTTTATATAGCAGAGCCTATGATAAGTAATGATTAGTAAGTTAATGTTTACACTTATATTTTAGATTTTAGAGCAACATAAGCTGACTTCAAGATGATCTTTTCCAGGGACAATGCAAAACCACATGGTTCATACATTACAAAGAAGAAGAAGTGGATACAGGTATACAGGCCAGTCCTGACCTATCCCCAATTGAGAATGTTTGGAGAGTTTTGAAATGAAAAATGCAACAAGGGCAACCCTGTACTGTTGCATTTTAAGATGTGCTTGCAGAAAGTATTGTGAGTAGGAATGGGAACATTACAAAGTAGTAAATTCTTTATGTATATTATGCATATGTATATATGGATGTATATTAACAAATGAAATGAAGTTCACCTCACAAAACATGAATATCTTGGGTTCATACTGTCTGCAAATCAACAAAATATGCTGGTTGACCATGGATGTCCAAACTTTTGAACAAATTGAGTGGGTTGCTCTTTGTGTACTCTTTGTGTATACATTGTATTCCACACATATGACTCATCCAGTGCCTCCATTTGTGATGAAGTTTGCTGAAATACAGATTAGACAACAGCTCTTGTTTCTCATGGCTCCTCAGTGACTAAATGATGTTGCCAGCATTCCCTTTGCAATCTCATTAGAGCTCTTTCATGTGATGGTTAGGGCTCAGGTTTCATGTAGGTTGTTCACAGGTTTAGCTTAGGGCTCTAACGCCAGTTTCTTGATCATTTGGTTCTGTTGAGTTTGTTGTAAGCTTCACTTTTTGTGGCATGGAATGAACCCTTATGTAGCTCTGCACTCTATTATCTATCTGACACAGCCATCCACATCCCAGGATCTCATGTCATTTATTGTGTTTGCACTGCCCTGCCATATCTGAATAATCTCACTTCAACACCCAGAGACTCTTGCATTTCATGGCTTTTTCTTTCAATGCTTGAATTTACAACCATTGGAAATGAACAACTGTGGAATGCTCAACGTCGATGGTTTCTTGTTTGAGCCTGGATTCTCTTAAGGTTTTTAGGCATTTCAGGGACTTTTATAATAATTTGTATCATTAAAATCACTAAATGATTATAAGTCTGATTAGATTATAAAAAAAGGCTCTCAGAAGCTACTTTTGGGTAATGTACCTCTTGCTGGGAGATTGTTGACTGCTAGACAAGAATCTACAATTCTCTCAAAGTCATTTTGCCCAGTTGGCTACCCAGACACAGGTGGCACCTTCACTATACACCCCTGTCCCTGCCTGAACCATTTCCAAGCGCTTAGCAGAAGGAAATTTGTTATCACGGCCCCCATTATGTGCCCTGCCATTGACAGCCTGCCACCATCGCCTTCGTTTGGTGTCGTTGAATGAATCCAGGTTCTGTTTGGGACAGTTGAGTTCGAGTATGGAGGCCTTGTGGTGAGTGCTTCATTCCTGCCTTTAGTGTGGAGCAACACACTGCCCAACTGCTGGTGTGATGATCTGGGGAGCCATCGCATACGACATTTGGTCACTCCTAGTAGTGATACGACGGATACTAACAGATCAGCCATATGTGTAGGACATCCTGCAGAAACATGTGTTGCCTCTCATGGTGGGCTTCTAACTGGTTTTCGGCAGGATAATGATCGCATACACACAGCAATGGTTTCCCCAGGAATGTCTTCACCAGATTACAACAATTCCTTGGCCTGTCCAGTGACAATGGCAAGATTTATCACCAATCGAGCATTTATGGGATGCAACTTTCAGCAGCCTATGAGTTTGCAGGATCTACAGGCCCAACTGCAACGTCTGTGGGCACATGCGCCACAACATACCATATGGAACCGGTTTGCCTCCAATGCCCAACGATATCTAATCTTGTATCCAGACTAGAGGTGGCGTAACAGGGTAATAAATAAATAAATACTTTCAGTTGTACTGTTTCCCCATAAACTTATCCTTATTTTAATCACCTACATATATCATCATTACTTTCATACATATAAAGTTTCATCCAAACTCCTTGGTGAGATTTTTTTTGTCAATGACTGTACTTTTCATTTCTAATAAAAGTCCTTAATGAAATGAAAACTTTGCATTAAATGAAATTCAAGTAATCACTGTTGTGTTGTTGTATTTATTGAATTATTTTTGTGATAAAATCGGTGCAATTACCATAATTTTAGTATTTTTATTGTTTAACAGCTCTAATTACTTACTCACTTTCCATACTTGCTTAATCCACTTCAGGGTTGTGGGGGTTCAGGGCCTACTCAACAACCAGTCCAACACAGCTCACGTACACATACACGTATACTCACTCACTTGCTCAAACTCAGACATTTTAGAGATGCCTATTTGCCTAACACATGTCTTGTATGTGGGAGGAAACTGGAGTACCCAGAGGAAACCCAGAGAGACACAAGCAGAGCATGCAAAATCAGCACAGACAACAACCAGCATCAGACTCGCATCCAGGTCCCTGGTGCTATGAGGGAACAGCGCTAACCCCTACAGCACCATGACAGTTCTGATACAAAAATGCAATTAAATTGGTTGTGTTTTCATCTCTTTCTCTCACCCAGGGTTCTGGAGCATAGGAGGAAGCAGTGGGACGCTCAGGAGCAGAGGCTGAGGGAGAACATTCTGAAGCAGCGTAAGCAGAAGCTGCAAGATGCTACAGAACGTTTTCAGAGAGCTCACTGCCATCCAAACCAGAGGAGAAGACCAGGTCAGTTAATTGAATCTTCAGCAGTAACCACCACTGTTTGCAAACTTTCATGTTGGATATTCTTAGGTCATTTCCCCATTAAAGTAATTTTATTGCCACGCCAAAACACCGGGGCTTATGTTATAAGAGCCAGTCTGTTTATAGGACGTTGATGCTACCCTTTTGTATTTGTTACCTGAACAACCTCCTGATGTTTCTATGAAATATAAAAGTGACCTGAATGTGTTTCCTATGCATATCGTTATGTGTTTAGCCACCAATCATAGAGCACTTAACTTGGATGAAGCACTCAGCACTATTCAGCGAGCTCCCAGCTCATACTCTCATCCACCTTTGTTCAGCGACTGTCCCATCAGCAGGTTGGAATCTAACATCTCACACTTCTTAAAAATGTACAGTGGTGCTTGAAAGTTTTAGAATTTTAGAATTTTCGATATTTCTGCATAAATATGTAGGAAAACATCATCAGATTTTCACACAGATCCTAAAAGTAGATAAAGAGAACCCAGTTAAACAAATGAGACAAAAATATTATACCGTATTTTTCGGACCATAAGGTGCACTTAAAATCCTTTAACTTTCTCAAAAATCGACAGTGCGCCTTAAAATGCGGTGCGCCTAATGTATGCATTAATTCTGGTTGTGCTTTCTGACCTAGAACCGATTGTAGATGGTACACGGCGCTCATAAATCTGTCAAAATGTTTTAGCACGGCCTTGGTAAGTTACGAAGCTTACGGCCACCGTAGTGCGCAGCATCGCGGAGTAATACGATCTGTGCTTCAGCATTAGGGTATGTGCATTCATTCATTCATTTTCGAAGCGGATTTCAAACTCAGCGCTATCAGTCACGTAGTACAACATTCAAATAGAGCAGCTGCGAGAGAATTCAACATTAACGAATCAATGGTACGGAAGTGGAGGAAGCAAGAAGACGCCCTGCGCCAGGTAAAGAACACCAAACTGAGCTTCCAAGGGAACTTAAGAGTTTTGTTTAATTTAATGCGCCTTATAACCCGGTGCGCTTTATTATTGAAAATAGATCCGTTAGAAGTCGATCATTGATATCGCGCCTTATAACCCGGTGCGCTTTATAGCCCGAAAAATACGGTACTTGGTCATTTATTTATTGAGGAAAATGATCTAATATTACATATTAGTGAGAGGCAAAAGTATGTGAACCTCTAGGATTAGCACTTTAGTTTGAAGGTGAAATTAGAGACAGGTGTTTTCAATCAATGGGATGACAATCAGGTGGGAGTGGGCACCCTGTTTAATTTAAAGAACAGGGATCTATCAAAGTCTACTCTTCCCATCACATGTTTGTGGAAGAGTATCAAACAAAGGAGATTTCTGAGGACCTCAGAAAAAGAGTTGTTGATGCTCATCAAGCTGAAAGAGGTTACAAAACCATCTCTAAGGAGTCTGGACTCCACCAATCCACAGTCAGACAGAATGTGTACAAATGGAGGAAATTCAAGACCATTGTTATACTATCCAGGAGTGATCACCCAACAAAGATCACTCCAAGAGCAAGCCGTGTAATAGTTGGCGAGGTCACAAAGGACCCCAGGGTAACTTCTAAACAACTGAAGACCTCTTGCACATTAGCTAATCTTAATGCTCATGAGTCCACCATCAGAATAACACTGAACAACAATGGTGTGCATGGCAGGGTTGCAAGGAGCAAGCCACTGCTTTCTAAAAAGAACATTGCTGCTCGTCTGCAGTTTGCTAAAGATCACGTGGACAAGCCAGAAGGCTATTGGAAGAAAGTTTTGTAGACAGATGAGGACAAAATAGAACTTTTTGGTTTAAAAGAAAAGCGTTATGTTTGGAGAAAGAAAAACACTGCATTCGAGCAGAAGAACCTTATCCCATCTGTGAAACATGGTGATGGTAGTATCATTGTTTGGGCCTGTTTTGCTGCATCTGGGCCAGGACGGCTTGCCATCATTGATGGAACAATGAATTCTGAATTATATCGGAGAATTCTAAAGGAAAATGTCAGGACATCTGTCCATGAACTGAATCTCAAGAGAAGGTGGGTCATGCAGCAAGACAACGACCCTAAGCACACAAGTCGTTCTACCAAAAATGGTTAAAGAAGAATAAAGTTAATGTTTTGGAATGGCCAAGTCAAAGTCCTGACCTTAATCCAATCGAAATGTTGTCAAAAAACCTGAAGCGAGCAGTTAATGTAAGGAAACCCACCAACACCCCAGAGTTGAAGCTGTTCTGTACGGAGGAATGGGCTAAAATTCCTCCAAGCCAGTGTGCAGGACTGATCAACAGTTACAGGAAACGTTTAGTTGCAGTTATTGCTGCATAGAGGGGTCACGCCAGATACTGAAAGCAAAGGTGCACATACTTTTGCCTTTCACTCATATGTAATATTGGATCATTTTCCTCAATAAACAAATGATCAAGTATAATATTTTTGTCTCATTGTTTAACTGGTTCTCTTTATCTACTCTTCGGATCTGATGATGCTTTAGGTAATATTTATGCAGAAAGATAGAATATTTTAAAGGGTTCACAAACTTTCAAGCACCACTGTACGTGTGTTCAATGCTTGTAGTCAGTCTTAGATATTTATTTTTCTTGTATTTGGGTATATCACATACAAATGCCACTACATTCATGTTTAATGTTTGGAGCTATTTCTATTCACACATCAAAAGTAGCAGTAATTACTCTGGTCTTGTATTTGAGGTTTATGGAAAGGGGTTGGTTTAAGTTCATGGTGATGTCACCTTTGTCTGCTTGGTTTTTGCCTATTGGTAGCCAGTTAGAAACAAATTCAGTGTCTGGGCTCCTCAAAAACTGTGTAATTTGAGAATACCCCTGGTCTGGTGACGTGACAACCCAGACCCAGTCCCCACCCCAAGGAGCACTGAGGCCCTCAGAACTTTGACTTGGTTTTTCCAAAACATTAACATTATTCTTCAAGAATGTTTTGGTGCTTAGGTTTGTTGACTTGCTGCATGACCACCATTCTCTTGAAATTCAGTTCATGGGCAGATGTCCTGAAATTTTCCTTCAGAATTTGCTGCTATAATTTATCATTTATTGTTCCATCAATTATGTCAAGCCGTCCTGGCTCAGATGCAGCAAAAAAGATCCATACCACAATACTGCCACCACCAGGTCTCACAGATGGGATAAGGTTCTTGCGCTGGAATGGCTTGTCCTCGTGCCACAGGATTGGTAGCCATATTCTTGCTGGAGAGCAATGGCTTTCTCCTTACAACCTCTCATGCACACCATTGTTGTTCAGTCCAAGAAGTTGAATCTGTTCATCTGGACATAGATTTTGTTGGAGAAACATTTTGTCACTCATCTAAGTGACTTCTTCAGTCTCAGCAGTTGGAAAACTTCCCCAATCTTATATACAGCACGTTGCATAACGACTGGTACCAGCCCAGCACCATTGCATAACAATGGGGACCGGTGATCAGTTTAATATGCAGATTGACATAGCCATTAACGACAATGGCCACGTGTGCCATTCACACAGGATTGGGGAAGGGCTGTGATGGCTCCATTGTAAGATGGTGAGAGGTGTACTCTGAGGCCCCCTCCTCGGTTCAGGGATGGACGTTCCCTTTTTACAAAAATGGCTTCTTTTACCCCACGTTCAAACCATCGTTCCTCCCTATCAAGGATCTGCACGTTTTCATCTTTGAAAGAGTGTCCACTGGCCTGTAGGTGGGTGTAAACCGCAGAGTCCTGACCTGATGAGGTAGCTCTTCTATGTTGTGCCATCCGTTTCGCCAGTGGCTGTTTGGTTTCCCCGATGTACATTCCTGGCAATCCTCTCTGCACTTAACAGCGTACACTATATTACTCTGTTTGTGCTGGGGGACCCGATCCTGGGGTGGACCAGTTTCTGGACCAGTTTCTCAACACAAAATGGTAAAAGAAGCCATTTTTGTAAAAAGGAATGTCCATCCCTGAACTGAGGAGGAGGCCTCAGAGTACACCTCTCACCATCTTACAATGGAGCCATCGCAGCCCTTCCCCAATCATGTGTGAATGGCACAAATGGCACACCGCCATCACCGGTCCCATTGTTATGCAATGGTGCTGGTACCAGTCGTTATGCAACGTGCTGTATATAAGATTGGGGAAGTTTTCCAACTGCTGAGACTGAAGAAGTCACTTAGATGAGTGACGAAACGTTTCTCCAACAAAATCTATGTCCAGATGAACAGATTCAACTTCTTGGATTTTCTTACCTGGATCATTGAGCATGCATCAAGAAGATTGTTGTTCAGTGTTCTCCTGATGGTGGAGTCATGAACATTAACATTAGTAAGTGTGAGTGAGTTGCTTAGAAGTTACCCTGTGTTCCTATGTGACCCACTGGCCTATTACATGCCTTGCTCCTGGAATGATCTGGAATTTTTTCCATTTGTACACTCTGTCTGACTGTGGATTGCTGGAGTCCAAACTGTTTACAGTTGGTTTTGTCAGCCTGTTAATCAACACCAACTCTTTTCTGAAGTCCTTTGAAATCTTGTTTGCTCATTCCATGATACATTTCCACAAACGTGTTGTGAAGATCTGGCTTTGAAAGATTCCTTTTCCTTAAATACAACAGACGCCAACTCACACCTCATTCCATTGATTGACAACATTTTTGTCTCATTTGTTTGAATTCTCTTTATCTTGTTTTAAGACTTATTTGAGGATCTGATGACTACTTAGGTCAAATTCATGCATAAATATAGAAAATTCTCAAGGGTTTATAGACTTTCAAGATCAGAGCATCTCCTAAACAAAACTTGTGGGGTACCTACTGACAGTGCTGGGAGGAGGGACAGACCACCAACTGGCAACTGGCTGACATTGCTCATCCTGTCTGGTCCAATTAGACAGATACAAGTCACAGATGTGTTTAATGCTGGTCACAGGAGGAATGGTTCAGAACACACAGTGCAGTGGCCCCTGTTGTGTCACGGAGCAATCAGAGTGCTCACCACCACATCTACCGTAGAATACATCTACAAGGGCACATGCAAGTGTCAGAACTGGAGCTTGGAGAATTGGAAGAAGGTTGTCTGATTTGATGAGTCTTGAAGTGATGGCACCAGGATGCACTGAAGAAAGAAGACAAGCTGGTGGAGGGTGTGTGATGTATGAAGTTCTGCTGGGAAGCCCTGGGTCGGGAATTCACATGGACATTCATTTGACTTGTATCACCTACCAAACATTTTTATAGTGTAGATTTAATGTTTTGGCTGATCGGTGTATACTATGCTCTTAAAATAGTAAAAACTGTACAGTGAGGCTGTAGTTATTAACCATGTGTTTACCTGTGGCCCCGTTTAACAATTAAGGTTGTTGAAGATGTTGGCCTAGTTTTGATCTGTAGTTTTTTTCACGATGCACAATTCTGCTAATTTGTTTTCCACGTACATCAAATGGATAAGTAGACAGACCGCAAGAATTTTCCAGAGAATTCCATGTCCATTATCCTTGCTTCTTTTTTGTTATTTTTTTGTGTAGGAGCTGCACTCCTCCTCCTAAACCTCTAGGGGGCTCTAGCGGTCCTCACAGCCTACGTGCTGTTTCGGCAGCCCAGGCCTATGCAAAGCGCCTGGAGGAGAAGAGCCTGAATGACTTTAAAACTAGCCAGTCACTGTTTATCAATCAGCTGCAGAAGACAGAAGCTCCAATGAAGTGTCTAGAGAAGCTGCGAACGCAGGTAGACCTTTCATATCAGTATGCAAACCCTGCTAAACTGCTACAGATTTTACATACCTGTGACAATCTTTCATATAAAAGCCTGGAACACGGCTGTATATATGTGTGTGGGTGTGGGTATGGGTGTGGATATGGATATGGGTATGGGTGTGGGTGTGGGTAGGTGTTACGAATTGTGTGGGGGGTGAAAGCCTATGAATGTGTTCAGGGTGTGTGGGATTGTTTTAATCTTTTAAAAATATATATGACAATTCCATTGTAGCCTTGTGCTTCATGTGCAGGAGCACGCCAGGGCATTGTCTGAACAAGAACAAAGGGACCTCTCAAAGGACCTTCCAGTACACACACACACACACACACACACAAACACACACACACACACACAGAGTCTGGGTATAGATATATTTTGGCTACTTTTCACTGACATAATGAATACTGTGGAAAATCATGCTGCCATTATAGTGTACAGCAGTTACGATGCTAGACTATTGGCCAGAAAATCTAGGGATTTTTGTTGGATTTTTGAGCAAAGCCATTAACTTGCTTTAAAATGCATTAAATTGCTTGGACTATAAGCATGACTGTAAGTAGCTCCGGATAAGGGCATCTGTTAAATTATTAATCAGTTTTTGTAAACAAGCAATTACAGTTGTGGGAACCAGCAAAAAAGTCCTCACAAAATCATAACTGTCTGGTGTTTCTCTCCTTCTCAGGACATAGTCCCCACCAAGACAATAAATAGTTGGTCACATACATACACACACGAAAACAGTGGGATGTTACCTGTGCTGGGTAAAAGGCAGAAGAAAATCCCATAATTCAGTTATAATCCTATTTATAAATGTTTTTGTTTTCTAAAGAGATTTCTTTTAATTGTTTGCTGTAACCTAGAGTTTTTATAAGGGATTTGTAAATTCTCTTCTCTTAAAAAATAGCCCATGGGATTCCCAACAAGTGTTATATATTCTACCTTTTAGGTTCACATGTCATCTCTAATCACTACTGAAGTCAAGTTTTTATTTAATTATCTTTTCACTTTTCTGGATTTTGTAATAAGCCCAGGGCAAAAACATTTAGGTTCCATATTTCCAGCTGGCTCTAGTGGTTCATTGGTGTAGAAATATTGTACAAACTCCCATAAAGAAATTATATATATCAATAAAGTATAATCAGCCAATCACAAGGCATAAACTGAATGCATTATGTATGTAGATATGGTCAAGGTGACCTGCATGAAGTTCAAACTGAGCATCAGAATGGAGAAGAAATGTGAATTAAGTGACTGTGAATGTGGCATGGTTGTTGGTGCTGGACAGGACATCTCTAGGGTTTATAGATAATGGTCCTAAAAAAGAAAATATCCAGTGAGTGGCAGTTCTCTGGGCAAATTCCTTGTTGATGTTGGAGGTCAGAGGAGAATGTCCAGACTGGTTGGAGCTGATAAAAGGCAACAGTAGCTCAAATAACCACTCATTACAAGCGAGTTATGCAATAGAGCACCTCTGAATGCACAACACATAAAATGTTGAAGCAGATGAGCTACAGCAGCAGAAGACCATACTCCTGTCAGCTAAGAAACTGGAAACTGAGGCTGCAATATTCGGGTTGGTACTGCCAGATTTTGAAGTAAATAACATGAAAGCATGGATCCATCCTACCTTGTATAAATGGTTCAGTATTCTGCTGGTGGTCTAATAGTGTGGGGGAAATTTTCTTGATACACTTGACACTTAATACCATTTGAGCGTCGTTTAAACTAAACAGCCTACCTGAGAATTGTTGCTGACCACATCCATCACTTTATGACCACAGTGTATCTTCTGATGGATACTCCCAGCATGATAATGTCACAAAGCTCAGATCATCTCAAACTGGTTTCTTGAACATGACAATGAGTTCACTGTATTTAAATGGCCTCCACAGTCATGAGATCTCAATACAATAGAGCACCTTTGGGATGTGGTGGAAGCGGAGATTCGCATGATGGATGTGTAGCCGACAAATCCACAACACCTATGTGATGCTATCATGTCAATATGGACCCGACCAAATCTCTGCAGAATGTTTCAACCACCTTATTGAGTCTATGCCACAAATAATTAAGACAGTACTGAAGGCAAAAGGGGGTCCCACTGTCTTTTATGTAGCATATTTCTTGTTGTATTTATGATGCAAACAGATATTTTGGAGATCACAAATCGTGCATAGTGCATGAGGCCGCGCATTTATCTCTCTCAGTTCTTGTCTGTCACGTGATCCACACATGGTTCACCTGAGTGATAAAACCACTTCATCATCATTGTCTCAGCACTAGCCAAACATGCATACCTGAACTTTAGGTACAAGCAGCACTGGCCGCTGGTCAACACTTGTCCATTTCCGTGTACAGTATTTAGCAGGCGCCCTTATGCAAAGCAACTTACAACTGATGCAGTCTACATAGAATCCAAACTATGATGGAATAAAGGCATTACTTGAGGGCTCTACAGTAGCATTACTGTGGTTTTAACCTTTAAACTTCTGTTCAATAGTTCAGTACTGTCTTACAGGGGTACCCCTTGAATGCAGCAGTCCCACTTTTAATTGATGGATGGGCTAGGATGGCAAAGTGTGCTTAGGAACAGATGTTGTACAAGTAGTGTATAGCTACTAAGTAGCTTCAACGTGTATTGAATAAACTGCATATTGTCAGGTACATCAGCCTAACTATGTGCTTTGTTGATTTTAGGAGCAGAGGGACACTCCAGTTAGCCCTGCAGAAAGCCTGTCTACCCTGGACAGCCTGGAGATTGAGGTCCCTCTGCAAGACCATCACAGTAAGCCTGCCTCTCTAGATCCACCAAAAATATATGGCTGCCAAAATTTGCATCCTGAGCAAGGGATAGTGACCCACTGCAAATTGAAGACAGTCCCAGTTACTACACCGCTGGAGGTCTCACATCTTACTCACGAGTACAACTTGGACTCTGGAGACTTGGCAAAATGTGGTAAACATCCATCAAAGACACTGGCTGCTTTGGGAGCCAGAGACACTTTATTTAAGAGTTACTTCAGATCTGCTTATGAAGTCTCGCCAAGTTTTCAGAATTCAGCCTTACAGCAAATAGATGCAGAGAGTGCTTGCCAGTTGAGTAAGACCAAACTAGATGCAGGTGTTGCTGAAGTATCTGAGCTGGAAACCAAGCTTGAAGGGTATGAGAAGTTTAAGAGACCAGATCAAGCAAGATTAATAGATGAATCCCGCCTTTCCAAAATAACAGAGCAGTCAGAGAAAATGTCAGAACCTTTAACCAGCCATCTTAACCTCAAAAGCAGCAGTGTCCTTTTTCTGAAAGGAATTCTTAAAAAGAAGGCCAAGTATACTGGAGATGGAGATGCCAAAATCACTTATACTAAAGGCCATTTTGTTTTCAACAAACAAGTAGCCATGGCTATTAGGGATAGTCTGGAGCTTGCCAAGGCTAAAAGCAGAGATCCTGAGATCACCAAGAACATGAAAAAGAGACTTCGCTGGTGTGACGAGGCTAATATTGTTTTAGGAGGAAGTGAACAAAGAGTGAACAAAGATGCAAGCAAGGAGAGAGAAGCGAAAAGCACACTAATGGAAGCAGTGGACCAGCAGCAGGTAGCATACCATTTAGAAATACCAAAGACCAATGTGGACTATTCTGGCTTAACCAAACAGGCCTGGTCTTATGTGGGTGCCCAGAATTGGAGGCAGCAGGAACCCACTGAGAAATCCAGAAGGGAGAAAGCAGTTCCTCATGTGAATGGATATTGCATTTCCCACCAGATGCACTCAGCCAGAATTGGCTCATGTCCTGTTTCTTCCAGTGCAGTGCAACGTGAGGTGAGAAGCCAAGGAAAAACCATGGTGCCTCGTCCCCCTCCCAAATGTAAGAGAAACTCAGCTCCTGCATATGCCATCAAAACAGCCAACAACTATGAACATTCCCGAGGTAAATCAGGTCTGGCAGCTGAGCAGGTTCTTTATAAAGATAATCCAGGAGGGTATATGTTTGCCCCACCCTCCAATGCCTACACATATGAGACTGTGTCTAAAGGCATCTACGCCCTCTGCCAAGCAGAAAGTCAAGTGAGCAGTGGCAAGAATGGCTTTCATAATGGCTTGTGCTTGGATCGTACCCCAACTGATGAGGAAATCTCACTGCTGTGGAATGATGTTCGATTTGCTTTAACCAGAAAAGATGGTAATTCCTGTGTTCTTGCACATAGGAATGTTGTAATTCAAATTCTTAAACCATTTTCCTAAACTTTCAGATGTTTCTATCTTACATATTAATTTCATTGCTGTTTTTGTAATCTATATATGGTCAGAACCCCCTAAAATCCAAAAGTTTGTTTGTTGGCAAGAAACTCTGCCATTTGACGCTATATACAGTGCCTTGCAAAAGTATTCGGCCCCCATTTTCAACCTTTTGCCACATTTCAGGCTTCAAACATAAAGATATGAAATTGTAATTTTTTGTTAAGAATCAACAACAAGTGGGACACAATCGTGAAGTGGAATGAAATTTATTGGATATTTTAAACTTTTTTTAGAAATAAAAAACTGAAAAGTGGAACGTGCAAACTTATTCGGCCCCTTTACTTTCAGTGCAGCAAACTCATTCCAGAAGTTCAGTGAGGATCTCTGAATGATCCAATGTTGACCTAAATGACTGATGATGATAAATAGAATCCACCTGTTTGTAATCAAGTCTCCGTATAAATACACATGCTCTGTGATAGTCTCAGAGTTCTGTTTAAAGCGCAGAGAGCATCATGAAGACCAAGGAACACACTAGGCAGGTCCGAGATACTGTTGTGGAGAAGTTTAAAGCTGGATTTGGATACAAAAAGATTTCCCAAGCTTTGAACATCTCAAGGAGCACTGTGCAAGCGATCATATTGAAATGGAAGGAGTATCAGACCACTGCAAATCTACCAAGACCCGGCCGTCCCTCTAAACTTTCAGCTCAAACTAGGAGAAGACTGATCAGAGATGCAGCCAAGAGGCCCATGAACACTCTGGATAAACTGCAGAGATCTACAGCTGACATGGGAGACTCTGTCCATAGGACAACAATCAGTCGTACACTGCACAAATCTGACCTTTATGGAAGAGTGCCAAGAAGAAAACGATTACTCAAAGATATCCATAAAAAGTATCATTTGAAGTTTGCCACAAGCCACCTGGGAGACACACCAAACATGTGGAAGAAGGTGCTCTCTTCAGATGAAACCAAAATCGAACTTTTTGGCCACAATGCAAAACGTTTTGTTTGGCGTAAAAGCAACACAGCTCATCACCCTGAACACACCATCCCCACTGTCAAACATGGTGGTGGCAGCATCGTGGCTTGGGCCTGCTTTTCTTCAGCAGGGACAGGGAAGATGGTTAAAATTGATGGGAAGATGGATGGAGCCAAATACAGGACCATTCTGAAAGAAAACCTGTTGGAGTCTGCAAAAGACCTGAGACTGGGATGGAGATTTATCTTCCAACAAGACAATGATCCAAAACATGAAGCAAAATCTACAATGGAGTGGTTCACAAATAAACGTATCCAGGTGTTAGAATGGTCAAGTCAAAGTCCAGACCTGAATCCAATCGAGAATCTGTGGAAAGAGCTGAAAACTGCTGTTCACAAAAACGCTCTCCTCCAACCCTCACTGAGCTCTAGCTGTTTTGCAAGGAAAGAATGGGCAAAAATTTCATTCTCTCGATGTGCAAAACTGATAGAGACATACCCCAAGCGACTTGCAGCTGGTATCGCAGCAAAAGACGGCGCTACAAAGTATTAACGCAAGGGGGCCGAATAATTTTGCACGCCCCACTTTTCAGTTTTTTATTTCTAAAAAAAGTTTAAAATATCCAATAAATATTGTTCCAGTTCACGAGTGTGTCCCACTTGTTGTTGATTCTTCACAAAAAATTACAATTTCATATCTTTATGTTTAAAGCCTGAAATGTGGCAAAAGGTTGAAAAGTTTCACGGGGGCCGAATACTTGGGGGACAAAAAAGTCCATTTATATGTCCTTGAACCGGAACAAAAATTAGTCCAACTTGTTTAAGGTGGTTGTACTTCAGGCCCTGCAGATGCGTTGCACAAGGATGGGCAGGGCTGTAACTTACCCTGCGAGGTTTGCAATGACGGGATTCATAGAAATTGGAGAAAAGAATGGTAGAGTGGCAAGTCAATGGCTGACTGCTGTGCTGTGCCTCTATTGTGCTCTGAAACAATGTGGGCTATATAGACAACTGGACAGCCTTTGAGGGTAAGCCTGGCCTTTTAGGATGGGACGGTGTCCATCCCACTCGGGAGGGTGCTGCTCTCATCTCCTGCAACATTGCCCATAGTCTTATGGCCCGATTGGTTAGAAACTGACTATCCAGAGCAGGGGTCAGGCAGCAGACAGACCGGCTTAACCAGCTGTCTGCTGGTAGCCATGCACCGTCACCCAGAACCCACATTATTGAAACTGTGTCTGTTACCCGCATCTGTCCTAAACGTAAATGCTCTCAAAAAGTCTGTTTTAATAACCTCATTAGTATAAACACAGATAGCTCCCAAAGAAATAACAACCTTAGACTAAAGCTAGGACTACTTAATATTAGATCACTTATAAACAAAGCAGTGATTGTAAATGAAATAATCACTGATAAACGCTTACACGCTCTCTGTCTCACTGAAAGTTGGATTAGACCGGATGAATATTGAGCCTTAAATGAAGCCTCACCTCCTGGATACAGTCATGCTAATCGCCCTCGTCCTAATGGTCGGGGGGGAGGCATAGCCACAATTTTTGACAAAGAGTTAGGTGTTACAGCTAAATCCCATTACAAGGCTAATTCTTTTGAAATAGTGATTTTTAATGTGACTGATCCATCGTTATGGAAGTCAAAACCACACTCTTTCCAGCTCATCACTATTTACCGTCCCCCTGGTCCCTATTCAGAATTTTTTCAGGAATTTGCTTTCTTTCCTGCTTAGTACTTTCAACAGATAAGGCGTTAATTGTAGGTGAGTTCAATATTCACTTTGACAATGAGCAGATCCACTTAAAATTCTTTCCGATTCCTCTTAGAATCCCTGGGTATCACTCCATAATGTGATGCGAACCACCCACACTGTAACATACTTTAGTCTAATATTAACATTTTGGTATCAATATAAGTAACCTTGACCTGATTAAAAAGCCAATCTGACCTTGTGTGATATCTAATTATGACCAATTTCAATATCTACCCTTCAATCCAAATCTTAGAAAAAGCTGCTTATCAATCACAGCTTCTGCATTTAACCTCCCAAAATGAAATTTATGAAACATTTCATTCCTGGCTTCAGCCCATCATGACTGAAACCATTGGGATAGTGTACTAAATGACTTGTTGAGTCCTCAATAAGGGTTGTGTTTCTTTTCTTGTTCTGTTTAGATTTAAGAAGAAGTGCAGCATTTTGGGACCTATAGATTCATGATGGTTTTACTAACAGACTAGAAATACTGGTAGGTATAAGGGATTAAGCACTTTCTTGGTTTAAATCCTACTTAACCGACCGGTACCAGTTTTTTCATACAATAATCTAAGGTCTAAGCTGTCAAAAGTGAAGTATGGCGTGCCTCAGGGGTCAGTGCTTGGCCTGCTTTTATTCTCTCTGTACATGCTGCCACTAGGCTCAGTTATTCGTAAACATGGCATTAGTTTCCACTGCTATGCAGATGATACACAGCTGTACATATCAGCCAAACCTAATGACAGCCTTACAATCAACAAAATTGAGGACTGTATAAAGGAAATAAAAAATTGGATGTTATTTAATTTTCACTTACTTAACTCAGATAAAACTGAGGTTCTATTAGTGGGACCCAAGGCTGTGAGAGACAGGTTAGCTACATCTATCCTAAATCTAGATGGTTGTCCAGTATTGCCCAGTCCGTCTGTAAAAAACTTAGGGGTCACATTTGTTAGAAAGTCATGCCAGGTATGGACGATAGGTGGTAGCAACGCCCTACATTCCTGGTATGACTCCTGACAGCCGCTTTGGTTGAGCTGTCAGTCAGTAGACAGCTTAATCAAAGCAAATGATCCTCAGCTGCTGCCTTCAGCTATTTAAGAGCTTCGCCACTGGCAGTAGCTGCCGGATCATTTCCTTGCAAACACGCTGCTTATGCCGCCTTATCTCTGCTATGCCGTTAATTGTAGCGATCGTTGTTGGCCGTCTTTAAGCGTGCTCTCCGAGTCTTCATCCGTCTCACCGCCCCGCTCTTTTCTGAGCGCTAGGCTTCCGCCTTTCGTTTTATTTCTTTTGTTTGTTTTATTTGAGAGGGACAGCGGGACAATCTGCGCTCGCAAAGGAGCGTATGATTTCGTAGCGCTGTGAAGCATGAGGTAAAATCTTCGTAGGGCCGTAGATAGACTAGGGAAAGCTTTTTATACGTTTGGTTTATTTCCTTTTTTGTTCTCTTCTCTACCTGCCCCCTCCCTCGCGCTCCCTCTGCACTACGCGGCCGAGCTGCTGCTCCGCCTTCCTCCACTCTCCGCTCTGCCTGTCAGCAGAGCCGCTGATGCCTCCGTGTGTGTGTGTGCTCAGCGATGACGTAAGCCGGGGGGATTCCCTCCGCCTTTCTCCCTTTCTCCCGCTGCCCGTTTGTAACACGCCAGTGACGTCTCTGTGTGAGTGTCTGCAGCTTACACAGAGCCTCACTTTATCCTTTGTGTGTGCGCAGCTTGCTCATTCACTGCGTTTACACACACGCACACGCTCTCTCTTTATCTTTTGTTATTCATTCAGTTGTATTTGAATAAGTATTGTTTTTCATTTATTTGACTTTCTCCCAGTTCCTTCTTAGGTATCGGAGACTTTGCTCGGTCTCCCTTCCATTCTCCGGCTTGCTCGCGGTGGATGACGTCAGTATGTGTGTGAGCGAGCGCCTTCCCTCCCACACACAGGAGATTGGGTTTGTCTGGTTATTTCTTTGGTTTAACCTCAGTGGTCTGGTGGTGCGATCGGTTAGTCTGCTGATCACCAACGCAGTTGACCTGGGTTCGTTCCCCAGCCACTGGGGTGGCTTTCTTTATTTAGCGTCTTAGTCATTTGTTCTTTATTGCTCTTTACTTTGTTTCTTTATGTCATTTCGGTTCTGGAGCTAACTGCATTTGGGTCCCATCTCCTCCTTATTTGGTTTTGATGGTTCGCCATTGTTTTAATATGGCAAACCGTAACAGAATGATCCGGCCAGCCAGGAGACCCAGCGTTAGCTCCTGGACCTCCAACATGGAGGTCCCCAGACGCCGTAGACGGCGGGTTTCGCTACCCAGGTCACGGATGGCCCTGGGGGGATTTTTCTTACCCTCATGCCGAGGATTTTTCTTACCCTCATGCCGAGGATTTTTCTTATCCTCATGCCGAGGATTTCTTCTATCCTGACCCTCCCAAATTGCCCAGCCCTCGCCACGGTCACCGTCGGCATCCACATGGGGCTCAGATAGGTCTACAATGCGGCATAACCTATTTTGACCCTCAGCCACCTGTTGCTGACCCCGAACCTATGAGAGTATTCGACGTCACTCAAGGCTTCCGGGGGGTGCAGGAGTATGTGACTGAATTTCACACCCCAGCCGCACAGAGCGGCTTGCAGGGACCGGCCCTCATGGAGCCCTTTAGATCAGGGCTCAATTATGACGTGGACACTGAGCTGTGCTTCCACCCACCTGCCTCTTCCTTCGACCACCTGATCAAGCTGGCCAAGTTGGCGGAGACCCGCCTCGATCAGCTTGCAAGGAAGAGGGTGGATAGTCTTCTTTATGGCTCAAGTCCACCCGGCCCCATGCCAGGGTTTGTAGCGCCACCTAGCCCCGTTCACGAGCGCATTGAACGCTCGAGCTGGCGGAGCGAGTGCACAGTGCCCCCCAGCTTTGAACCTGGGCTCGTCGTGCACCCATGCTCCGCATCTGGGCAGTCAGACCCTGTGTTTGAGCGTATTGCGCCCCCTAGCCCTGTACCTGGGCCGGCCGCGCATTCAAGCTCCGTGTACGAGCAGATTGACTCCACGGTGAGGCATTTAGCACTGCCTGGCCCCGGACAGGAGCCTATTGCACCCTCAAGCCCCGTGTATGAGCCATCTGGCTCCACGGAGAGGCATACAGCGCCGCCTAGCCCCATTCACAAGCGCACTGCACACTCAAGCTGTGACAGAGAGTGTACAACGCCCTCCAGTGGTGAACCTGGGCTCACCACGCTTTCAAGCTTCGCACCAGGGCAGTCAGACCCCGTGCCTGAGCATATGGTGCCCCCTGGCCCTGCACCTGGGCCCACCGCGCTCGCCAGCCCCATGTTCGAGCACAGAGACTCCACGGTGAGGCAGTTTGTGCCGCCTGGCCCCGTACAGGAGCCTTATGCGCCTTTAAGCCCCGTGTCTGAGCAAGACAGCTCCACGCCTGGGTACTTTGCGCACCAGTCGTTGCGAGCGCCTTCCCTCCCACACACAGGAGATTGGGTTTGTCTGGTTATTTCTTTGGTTTAACCTCAGTGGTCTGGTGGTGCGATCGATTAGTCTGCTGATCACCGACGCAGTCGACCTGGGTTTGTTCCCCAGCCACTGGGGTGGCTTTCTTTATTTAGCATCTTAGTCATTTGTTCTTTATTGCTCTTTACTTTGTTTCTTTATGTCATTTTGGTTCATTAAAGCTATCTGGAGCTAACTGCATTTGGGTCCCATCTCCTTCTTATTTGGTTTTGATGGTTCGCCATTGTTTTAATATGGCGAACCGTAACAACATTTGATTCAGATCTCTCCTTTGATGCGCACATTAACAGCATCACTCGAATTGCTTTCTTTCAATTACGTAATATCGCAAAACTTCGAAATATTCCTCTCTTTTAATGATGCAGAAAAACTTGTTCATGCGTTTATAACCTCAAGGTTGGATTACTGTAACGCCTTACTTACTGGATGCTCTATAGTAAATCTATAAATAAACTTCAGTTAGAATACAGCCGCCCGAGTGCTAACTCAAACTAGAAAATTTGATCATATCACTCCTGTTCTATCATCACTACACTGGTTACCAGTCAAATTCCGCATCGATTACAAAGTACTTCTTATAACTTATAAAGCTCTACTTGGCCTGGCCCCACATTATCTGAGTGAACTCTTAGAGTTTTACAATCCAACTCGTCTACTTCGTTTACAGGGTACAGGACTTCCTTTAGTTCCTAGAATTAAAAAAGTCACAGCAGGGGGAAAGGCTTTCTCATACATGGCCCCCCAACTATGGAATAAACTTCCCACTTTCGTTCGAGACTCAGACACTCTCCAAAATTAAGTCTAGGCTAAAGACATACCTATTTTGCGCAGGCTTTTGACTAGATTTAGACCGGGATGCATGGCCTTGGGTCACTGGGGACGGAGTCTGGAGTCATGTCTGGGCCTGCCTGCCTTGTCCGTTAGCCAGGAGTGTTGGGTGGGGCGGTTCCTGGCTGAACTGGGCTTCGGTCCTCTTGATCTTGACTCATGCATCCTTGCCTTAGACTAAGGGCAGAGCTGGGGGTTCATAGTCAAAGAGTCTTACGGTGATCAGAGACGTTGGGTTGCTGTCTTCTGCCTCCTGTGGGGTTGCCGATGTCTCATGTGATCCCTCTTGGCTGTGTTACCTACCAGTTCTCCTCTTTGCTGCCGGGGTCTCATGCTACACAAGGCATCAGTGATTGTTAATAGACACTGTGCTCTTAATCAATAACTAATTACATTTTCTGTTTTCTCTCCGAGCTGTGTTCCGGTACCAGTTCCTGCTCCACACATGATGTTCATCCGCTGCAGCTTCACTCAAGCTGTTTCCGTCATCAGCTCCAGCCCTATCATACCCGGGCCACTTAATGCCGATGTGCATATTTTACATTTTATTCGAACTATGACTTCATGACTTTTATCATCTACGCCGCCCAAGGAGGTTGGGTCCCTTTTTGAGTCTTGGTCCTCCCAAGGTTTCTTCCTATAACACTCAGGTAGTTTTTCCTTGCCACTGTCGCCCTAGGTTTGCTCAGTTTGCAATTGGACGTAGTTATTAGGAGATAATCCAAACTTGTAAAGTTGCTTTGAGACAACGCTCCATTGTAAAAAGCGCTATATAAATAGATCTGACTTGACTTGAATGTCTTGTTTGATGTGTGGAAAATCGGTCACAAAGTAGATGTTAATGATTGGCAAAAAAAAGTGATCGCGCTTGGGCATGCCAAAGGCCATAGTCTGAAGGAAGTAGCTGATTTTGCAGTTCTATTGAAGCGTAATTTCATACAGGTCTACAATCCCAGTCTACAGGAAATTCTCATCAGGATTGTGGCCACAAGATAAAACTGATGGATAGGGACTGTCGGTATCTATCAAAGCTTGTGAATAACCATTGTGTTGCTTCCAATTATGAATTGATTATAGAAGTAAACACAGGTCCTTCACAATCAATTTCTGAAAGAAGACTCTGCAGGGAACTGCATACCATCAACATATGGAGCAGAGTGGGGAAAAAGAGGCCTTTGCTCAGTTCTGCTTACAAAGTTGGTAGTTACAGTGGGTGAAAAGACACATAAATTGGGACTGTGGTAGCCTAGCAGTTAAGGTCCTCAAATCCCACCTCTGCCAAGCTGCCACTGTTGGGTCCTTGATCAAGACTCTTAACCCACAATTGCTTGGATTGTAAGATTGTATCACTGCTCTGTATAGTGGCTCTGGATAAGGATGTCTAGTGGAATTGAAATTGAAATTGGACTGTTCATGACGTTTCATGACGTGTGTGAATGATGCTAGGCATTGTGTTGATCGAAGACCACAGATTGAAGGACTGTGTGCAAAGTGTGGTTCAAGCTGGAGGAGGTTCTGTCATGTTCTGGGGGTGTTTAAATTACCCAGAAATGGGTAACTTTGGTTTATGTAACAGTAAATTCGAACCACAGTGCCTACATTGAGCTGCTGGGGTTGGGGTTAGGGTTATGGTTAGGGTTATCATTAGGGTCATCCTCATTTTCAAGGCTGGAAGTGTGACTGACTGGTATGATGAACATTCGGAATGTGTGTGTGTGTGTGTGTGTGTGTGTGTGTGTGTGTGTGTGTGTGTGTGTGTGTGTATTCAAGTTTACAGCTTTTAATACAATGTACCTCACGTTATTAATATAATAAGGATCCATGTTACATTTACAGTACTTTTAACAGAGACTTATCCAGAGTAACTTACAATTGATACAGTCTTACAGGGTTCAGTCTAAGCAAATGTGGGTAAGTCTTGTTCAAGGTCCCAGCAGTGTCAGTGTGCAGAGATTTGAACCCTGAGCCTTTTGGTCATCAGTAATTTTAGGCCTGCACTATATGAGGAAAATGTGATAACACTGCGATGATGATATGACTTGCGATAGATTAACAACTATTTGAGTGTGCATTAGAGGTTCACAATATGGACAACAGATCAACATTTCCTTAAATTAGATAACACAAACTATAATAATGCAAACAGTTTGTGCAATGCGAGGCTGTATTCCCTGAACAACCAGTAATAATATAAATAAATAAATACGCAAGTAAATAAAAGAAAAATAAGTCACAAAAATGCAAATAAAAATACTCTTTGTAGTCTTTTCCACTGAGCCCACCACAAGTAAATTAAACAGCAAATTTATTATAATTTCAGATGTCAGTGTTCAGGTAGTATGCATAAAAAATATGCCTCATAATAAATCAGTTGAGTAATGTATACAAGTGGATAGTGGTTTAGGGGTTTTAATCATATTTGTGGCGATGTCCGCGTTGACACACACATTAGGCACTCTTCACGCAAACTTCAGCTTGTCAAAGCATCTCACAAGCCCAAAGATATGTTTTTCCCAGTGTGTTCTTCAGGAAAATATAATGTCTGCAAACATCGACTTTTAAGTTCAAAGTTCTGGCTAATGAAGTGAGCGGTCAAGCTCACGTATGTACAAGCAAAGAATTCCATATGCTTCTTTTCTGACTGTACATGTTTGATGCACTGATCACAGATCTCCATTATGGAAGAAATGCATCTGTGATGGAATCTGGTCCCTGTATCTTTTTTAGTAATTGCACAAAACCTTATGTGCTCTGTGTATTAAACTGCACCGTATCTTTAGCCGGGAGCTCAAATTGTATGCTTTCATACCTTTAAGCTTTGAGTAATGGATTTTGGTTTTACATGTGGAGCTGCATCGTGATGACGGGGAGATCTAATAGTGCTTTCAGACTTCTTTGCTGAACACTTGTCATACAGTTTTTGGTGATTGTATATTAAATGATTTTAAAGGTTTGTTCCCTGTGACTGTAGCCACACCGGCTCGGCACGCTTTGCACAACACTCTAGACTGAGCGTGGTCATCTCGTTCAAAACTGAGGTATTTCCAGACTACAGATGTGTCTCCCCTTTTTGTACCAAATTCTCTTTACTTATTTTCTCCTTCACTACACTTATTTTTCCAAGGCTATGAACTAGGGTGCTAGGTGTGTGTTAACTATGAACCTCTGATATAAACTGCAGCGTGTTGATCTCCCTCTGTTGCTGCAACAGAGGACCAACGTAGGGAGCTCAACACGCTGTGGTTTATTCCAGAGGTTCATAGTGAACACACATCTAGCACCCTAGCTCTTAGCAATAGAGGTAATGCAAATTGCTGTTGTAACTTTCAGAAGCCTTTCTTTTGATGTGTGCTATGTGATAAAAATACGAATAATCGTGCAGCCCTAATTTAGCCACTGCACCAAAACGGCCTTTAAAACCTACAAGTCATGGCATTTTAAACTTACCAGATGCATTTAAACTGATTTACAAAGGAGCTGAGTAGTGGCAGCTCACAAATTTCTGATTAGTAATCTGGAGCTCTGACCACTGAACCACTGTCCTTACAGACAATGACCCCAATTAATTATTTATTTGTCAAAAATGCTCCTGTGATTGTGACAAAAGCTACTGTGACAAAAAGAAGACCTAGGTCACTAGTTATGTACAATAATCATACTGGTGTGAGTGTAATTTAACTGACTAGTAAATAAATAGTTCTTCCCGACAACCAGAATGCATCATCAGCAGATATATTTAGATCTATGATTATACAGATATTTATCAAATCAGATATTTTATTTAATGTTAAATTGATATTGATAATAAATTATTTGAGTAGTAACACTGAGTAGTTATTTGCACAGTGAAACTGCATAGCTAAAGAGTGGGAAAATGCATTGAGGTAGACCTAAAAAGTAACACACTGTAACAAACCACAAACAGTAGTGATGAACTACTGAAAAAGAGGCATTTTATCCTCCTTGCACATTCCAGCAACGTAATACAAGTTTAACAGGATAACTGTCTACAAGTTTAACAGGATAACTGTCTGCTGGTTATACCTGAATTCTCATTGCACCTTGCATAGTCAGACAGGAGTAACGTGTGAGGTCTCTTTGTGTTTCGACATGTTCAGCAGCATTGCTTGAGGTTCTTTGGCAGTATTTTTTGAGAGTCTTTGCTGAAAATTCTCCAGGTAATGTCCAGTAAGTTCTGTTTGCTTTGGATTCTTGTACTCAAAAAGCTCCACCACTGTAATTAGTGTTTCTCTTGGTTCTTTGCTTGTTGTAATGTTACGGTGTAAATTCACAGTTCAGACGCATATGGTGTGACACTTCCATCTGTTTTTGTTGACTTAGGTGATGATCAAAGCTTTCCCAGTAAAAGTTGCTCATCATCTGCTTTGCCCCAAGCCCTTGCTACTTTGTCCCATGGTAACACTAA
Organism: Ancistrus triradiatus; assembly: GCA_025084515.1. Lineage (NCBI taxonomy): Eukaryota > Metazoa > Chordata > Actinopteri > Siluriformes > Loricariidae > Ancistrus > Ancistrus triradiatus. The sequence continues at coordinate 242,089 of JAJAGP010000786.1, read as the reverse complement.
CTATGATAAGGAGGTCAGTAGCATCAAAACAGAGGCACGAATTGGCAACTCTTCCCTCTCTTCTGCCAGTGGTAATGCCTTTTATAGTTTCTAAAAACTGAAACTTTGTCTTTGTATATGCTTCATATGTACCAGTTGTAGTATGTTATAAGATTCTCTCTTGTGATGTCAGCCCAGGAACGTACAATCTTTGTGTTTTGGTCTCCAGTAAGGTGTTCAGTGAGACGACCTACTCTCGAGAGCAACACAGTCAAAGGCAGAACAAGTGTGGACCACAGCAGAATCCAGCTTCTAGCAAGAGGGGAAAAGAAATTTGAAAAAAATATTGTTCATCAGGTACACACTCACCTTCTGATATAACGCCTTTATCCAGAGTAATTTACAATTGACGTGAGCAGTTGAATATTAAGGACCTTACTCACACACCCAATAGTAAGCTTGGTTGAGTCAGAATTAGCACTTACAACCTTCTCACTACCAGTACAGTGACTTAACCACTAAGCCAACACTGTAACACTGGTAGAGCAAACCTGAGCTTTTTGGGTTTCATGTAAGAGCATTCTAGCATGTCTGTATTCATATACTATATGAGCACATTGCTAATACCTATAGCAGAAGGTGGGTGGCTCAGTGGTTAAGGTTCTGAAGTACCTACCTGACACTTACCTGCTCTAGATAAGAGTCACAGGGCAACACAGGCCTCTGGCCCTCTTCTTCTGTAAACAGGAGAAAAATGTTTTAGAGGGAACAGCAACAGGGTATGGACTGGGAAGCTAACTACTACCAATTTAGCTGACTGTACCATTAATGATATCATACTGTGATTGTAATATTTGTGATTACCTGCAAACAGTGTTGGGGGTAAGGTCATATAAAGTAATGCATTGCAGTAATCTGAATACTTTTTTTCTGTAACTAAGCAATGTAACACATTACAGTGGTGCTTGAAAGTTTGTGAACCCTTTAGAACTTTCTATATTTCTGCTTAAATATGACCTACAACATCATCATCAGTCCTAAAACTAGATAGAGAACCCATGAGATAAAAATATTACACTTGGTCCTTTATTTATTGAGGAAAATGATCCAATATTACATATTAGGGACTGTGGTAGCCTAGTGGTTAAGGTACTGGACTATAGACCAGAAGGTCCAGGGTTGAAATCCCACCTCTGCCAAGCTGCCACCGTTGGGTCCTTGAGCAAGACCCTTAACCCACAATTGCTTGAAATTGTAAGTCACTCTGGATAAGGGCGTCTGCTAAATGCTGTAAATGTAAATATTAGTGAGTGGCAAAAGTATGTCAACCTCTACGATTAGCACTTAATTTGAAGGTGAAATTAGAGTCAGGTGTTTTCAATCAATGGGATGACAATCAGGTGTGAGTGGGCACCCTGTTTTATTTAAAGAACAGGGATCTATCAAAGTCTGCTCTTCGCAACACGTTTGTGGAAGTGTATCATGGCACGAACAAAGGAGATTTCTGAGGACCTCAGAAAAAGTTGTTGATGCTCATCAGGCTGGAAAAGGATACAAAACCATCTCTAAAGAGTTTGGAATCCACCAGTACACAGTCAGACAGATTGTGTACAAATGGAGGAAATTCAAAAGCATTGTTACTCTCCCCAGAAGTGGTTGACCAACAAAATCATTCCAAGAGCAAGGCGTGTAATAGCTGGTGAGGTCGCAAAGGACCCCAGGGTAACTTCTAAGTACCTGAAGGCCTCTCTCACATTGGCTAATGTTAATGTTCACGAGTCCTCCCTCAGAAGAACACTGAACAACATGGCAGGGTTGCAAGGAGAAAGCCACTGCTCTTCAAAATGAACATTGCTGCTCGTCTGCAGTTTGCTAAAGATCACGTGGACAAGCTAGAAGGCTATTGGAAGAATGTTTTGTGGACAGATGAGACCAAACTAGAACTTTTTGGTTTAAAAGAAAAGCGTTATGTTTGGAGAACGGAAAACACTGCATTCCATTATAAGAACCTTATCCAATCTGTGAAACATGGTGGTGGTAGTATCATGGTTTGGGCCTGTTTTGCTGCATCTGGGCCAGGACGGCTTGCCATCATTGACGGAACAATGAATTCTGAATTATATTAGAGAATTATAATTTTATATTGCTTTTTATGCTGTAGCACTTTGAGATTTCTTTGAAATGTAAAGTGCATTACAAATAAAATGTATTATTATTATTATTATTATTATTATTATTATTATTATTATTACCAGTTTTTCATAAGTTTTGTCTTTTATTGTACGTAGCACCTGTTGAGATTTCTTTGAAATGTGAAAGCACTGCCCCCCATCTACCCAACGGACAATTTGAAATGTAAAGTGCATTACAAATAAAATGTATTATTATTATTATTATTATTATTATTATTATTATTATTATTAAAGGAAAATGTCAGGACATCTGTCCATGAACTGAATCTCAAGAGAAGGTGGGTCTTGCAGCAAGACAGCAACCCTAAGAACACAAGTCGTTCTACCAAAGAATGGTTAAAGAAGATAAAGGTAATGTTTTGGAATGGCCAAGTCAAAGTCCTGACCTTAATCCAATCGAAATGTTGTGGACGGACCTGAAGTGAGCAGTTAATGTGAGGAAACCCACCAACATCCCAGAGTTGAAGCTGTTCTTTACGGAGGAATGGGCTAAAATTCCTCCAAGCCGGTGTGCAGGACTGATCAACAGTTACAGGAAACATTTAGTTGCAGTTATTGCTGCACAGGGGATGTCACACCTGATACTGAAAGCAAAGGTTCACATACTTTTGCCACTCACTAATATGTAATATTGGGTCATTTTCCTCAATAAATAAATGACCAAGTATAATATTTTTGTCTAATTTTTTCAACTGGGTTCTCTTTATCTACTTTTAGGACTTGTGTGAAAATCGGATGATGTCTTACGTCATATTTAAGCAGAAATATAGAAAATTCTAAAGGGTTCACAAACTTTCAAGCACCACTGTACATTTTAAATTCTTGTAATCAGGTGATTTAAAAAAATCATTACTTGTAATCCCAGAAGTTGAATCTGTTCATCTCGACATAAGATTCTGTCAATAGAAAAAAGACGTTTCGTCACTCATCTAAGTGACGACTTCTGTCTCCAGAGACTGACTTAGATGAGTGACGAAACGTTTCTCCAACAAAATCTTATGTCCAGATGAACAGATTCAACTTCTGGGAATTTCTTACCTGGATTATTGAGCATCCATCAAGACATCAAAACAGCACACCTTAACTTTGTAACTACTTCAGGAAAACCCATAAAACCTGAACATGAGTTATTTTTCTTAAGTAAAGCATTTAAAGGACTCTTTGCACTATGCCTGCATTTTGTAGTGGGCATGGATTAATGTGAACTTACAGGTAATGAGTAATGGGATTTTTTGTTTTACTTTTTACTAAAATAATCTCCATTACATTTTTAAATAATTAGTTAGGAAATTGTGATGGATTACTTTTGTAAATGACTTCCCTGTTTACAAATCCCAGTCTTTGTGACTTTTTTTTTCTTTGTGTTGGTTTGTTTTAGGCTTCTGTGGCAGTAGATGGGCACAAAAGCAAAACTGAAGTGATGGTTCATGGTGAAGGTATTATATACTAAACCAAAGTATTACACTATACGTAAAAAATATAGTGGTGTGAAAAAGTGTTTACCCCCTTCCTGGTTTTCTTTGGTTCCTTTTTTTTTTTTTTTTTTTTTTTGTTGTTTTTTTTTGCATGTTTGTCACACTTAAGTGTTTCGGAACATCAAGCCAATTAAAGTATTAGTCAAAGACAACACAAGTAAACACAAAATGCAGTTTTTAAATGTAGGTGTTTATTATTAAGGGAGAAAAAAATCCAAACCTACATGGCGCTGTGTGAAAAGGTGATTGCAACCTCAACCTAATAACTGGTTGAGCCACCCTTAGCAGCAACAACTGCAACCAAGCGTTTGCGGTAACTTGCAGTGAGTCTTTTAACTCATTGTGGAGGAATTTTGGCCAACTCATATTTGCAGAATTGTTATAATTCTGCCACATTGAAGGGTTTTTGAGCATGAATGGCCTTCTTAAAATCATGCCACAGCATCTCAATAGGATTCAGGTCAGGACTTTGACTAGGCCACTCCAAAGTCTTCATTCTGTTTTTCTTCAGCCATTTAGAGGTGGACTTGCTGGTGTGTTTTGGATCATTGCCCTGCTGCAGAACCCAAGTTCGTTTCAGCTTGAGGTCACGAACAGATGGCCGGACATTCTCCTTCCGGATGTTTTGTTGGACAGCAGAATTCATAGTTCCATTTATCACAGCAAGTCTTCTAGGTTCTGAAGCAGCAAAACAGCCCCAGACCATCACACAACCACCACCATATTATACTGTTGGTATAATGTGCTTTTTCTGAAATGCTGTGTTACTTTTACGCCAAATGTAATGGGACACACACCTTTTAAAGAGTTCAACTTTTGTCTCGTCAGTCCACAAAACAACTTCCCAACAACGTGGGGATGTCATCAAGATGTGTTCTGTAAAAATTGAGACGTGCTTTAATGTTCTTTTTGCTCAGCAGTGGTTTTCGTCTTGGAACTCTGCCATGCAAGCCATTTTTGTCTCTATTCTTATGGTGGAGGCATGAACACTGACCTTAAGTGAGACCTGGATGTTGTTGTGAGGTCTTTTGTGACCTCTTGGATGAGTCGTCGCTGCGCTCGTGGGGTAATTTTGGTTGGCAGGCCACTCCTGGGAAGGTTCATCACTGTTCCATGTCTTTGCCATTTATGGATAATGGCTCTCATTGTGGTTCACTGGAGTTCCAAAGCTTTAGAAATGGCTTTATAACTCTTTCCAGACTGATAGATCTCAATTACTTTCTTTCTCAATTGTTCCTGAATTTCTTTGGATCTCGCCATGATGTGTAGTTTTTAAGGATCTTTTGGTGTACTTTACTATGTCAGGCAGGTCCTATTTAAGTGATGTCCTGATTGAGAACAGGTGTGGCAATAATCAAACCTGGGTGTCGCTAGAGTGAGTGAACTCAGGTGTGATAAACCATAGTTAAGTTATGTTTTAACAAGGGGTGGCAATCACTTTTTCACACAGGTCCATGTCGGTTTGGATTTTTTTCACCCTTAATAATAAACACCTTCATTTAAAAACTGCATTTTGTGTTTGTCTACAACTACACTTGTGTTGTCTTTGACTAATATTTTAATTGGTTTGATGTTCCAAAACACTTAAGTGTGTAGCAAACTTAGGACTACACTTTAAATTAATTAATTTTTAATGAACAAACGGGGCACCACCGGATCGTTTGTGGACTGGTAGATCCGGAAAACCAGTTAAAGGGAAGAGCGAAATTGATCAGTCCAGGTCTGAATAGTGAATTCAAAGTTATTTTTCTCGACCTTTGTTTGAATGAAACTCCCTCACACCAAGCGGTAAATTCAAAGGTTATAACAAGTTTATTAACTGCAAACAAGACAATACCAACAGACTATCTGATATAATAACAAGTGTATCACAGAGTTAAGATCATAAAATGACGGTGAACATGTATATATCACAGTATTGAAAGCAGAGAAGGATGACAAACGTACATGTATCACAGTATTAAAATCAGAAACCAAGATGACTCTATGTGCAACTTATCGTCGAGCAATAATTACCCAGAGGCAATATTATGAATTAGTTTGTTACGACGCAGTGAGTTACTAGTAACACAAATTACGTTGAACATAAATAGTATGGCGGAAGCTACTTAGATGTGGATACGTCTATGTTGAAGCGTGGTTTAAGATTAAACGCAAGGTTCGAGAATCAGGGACCCAGAAAAGCCATAAACAGTACTCGAGTGGTTCGGGGCATTCAACCCTGGCCCGGCCTGTCCAAAAGGCACGATTTTGGGGAGCGGTGACGGCCATCTTCCGATGCACACCGTCGCTCGGAACGGCCAATTAGCGGCTTGGCTCTAAGGTTTCTTGCAGATGGCCTTCGCGTAACCACATTTTGGCGGTGACTTCAATTGAGGCTCACTTCCCAGTTTAGGCTGCGGGTGTTCACATTTCCTCGACGTTTGCGTGCGTACAATTCGGCGATACCAAACTACTAAGACTGCTGGACACCGAAAAACTTAAACGTAAAAATAAACACAAAAACTTGAAAGAACTTTAACAAAGACGAACAACTAAGACTGGACTTACAAAGAACAAAAGACTCGAACAAAGGACTCAAAAGCTACCACGCGGTTAGCCCGCATCGTGTTTGTATGTTCCGGACGCAAGCGAACAGAGGCGGGGCAAAAGGCGTTTGTCCTAGACTTAGCCAGTGAGAAGCAGATTCGTCATTAAATCCCTCCTCTCGTGGATATGTCCGCTAATTTCATTATATGGGCTACAGACGTTATAACTTGGATTAATATATTCCTACATATCTAGGGTGATTAAAAGTATTACATAATAACCAAAATCCTCAAAGTTACAAGTTGCAGAATTTTGTTGTAAGGTTCAGATGATCAAAGGCACCTTGAATGGATAACCTAGAACATCATTAAATCATTCTAACTACAGCACATACATTTGCTATTCCTTACACAAATAATAATATGATCGATACAAGATGTAGGATACAGTACATTCTGAATAACAACTTACATTTCTGTCCTTTTATAAGTGTGAACAAGTATTAAACACGAGCGATCGATACACATAGATAAAACCGCTATTATTTCTATATACTATAACTATTAGTATAGCACAACTGGACCATATTACGTACAGAACGGTCACTATACTAAACATGACCAAAATAGATATGAAAATACATGAGGAATCAGTGACATGCATTATATATATAGGATTATATATGAGAGCAGGAAAAAATATCCCTGATCACAAGAACACGGCATTTAGAGGCAAGTGGCGACATGTAAATTGGAGGTGTTAAGATTGCTTGGAGGGACAGTATGGCAGAGTATAAGCATGCCCTTAGCTAAAGCTGCATATTTCTCAATCATAGAGAAAAATAAGAATAATCCAAGATTTCTCTTTAATACAGTCTGAAAATTAACAAAAAAAAAAACCTACAGAAAGTGATTCTCCCGTTCTGTGTAATTTTAACAGTAATGATTTCATGACTTTCTTTAATGATAAGATAGAAAACATTAGACATAAAACTCGATGCTCATCACATCACCAAACTATTCAGCAACCAATTACTAATACTGAATTATCCGCACTGATCAGCTCGTCTAAGTCATCAACATGTTTAATAGATCCAATTCCTACACGTTTACTCAAACAATTAATACCTAGTATTATAGAGCCACTGTTAGTTATTTTAAATTCATCCCTTACCTTTGGTTATGTGCCCAAATCCTTTAAGTCTGCCGTTATCAAACGTTACCAATCTTGACCCTTGTGTGATATCTAATTATAGACCAATTTCAAATCTACCGTTTCTGTCCAAAATCTCAGAAAAAGCCATACATCAGCAGCTCTGCAGTTACCTCCAAAGGAATGAAATTTATGAAACATTTCAGTCTGGCTTCAGGCCCCATCATAGTACTGAAACAGCATTAATTAGGGTACTAAATGACTTGTTAATGCCTGCAGATAAGGGATGTGTTTCTTTTCTTGTTCTGTCAGATTTAAGTGCAGCATTTGACACTATAGATCATGATGTTTTACTAAACAGACTAGAAAATACTGTAGGTATCAATGGATTAGCACTTTCTTGGTTTAAATCCTACTTAACCGACCGGTACCAGTTTGTTCATATAAATAATCTAAGGTCTAAGCCCTCAAAATTGAAGTATGGCGTGCCTCAGGCGTCAGTGATTGGCCCGCTTTTATTCTCACTGTACATGCACTAGGCTCAGTTATTCGTAAACATGGCATTAGTTTCCACTGCTATGCAGATGATACACAGCTGTACATATTAGCCAAACCTAATGACAGCCTTACAATCAACAAAATTGAGGACTGTGTAAAGGAAATAAAAGATTGGATGTTATTTAATTTTCTCTTACTTAACTCAGATAAAACTGACCCAAGGCTGTGAGAGACAGGTTGGCTACATCTATCCTAAATTTACATGGCTGTCCAGTATTGCCCAGTCCGTCTGTAAAAAACTTGGGGTCACATTTGATTCAGATCTCTCCTTTGATGCGCACATTAGCAGCATCACTCGAATTGCTTTCTTTCAATTACGTAATATCGCTAAACTTAGAAATATCCTCTCTTTTAATGATGCAGAGAAACTTGTTCATGCATTTATAACCTCAAGGTTGGATTACTGTAACGCCTTACTTACTGGGTGCTCTAGTAAATCTATAAATAAACTTCAGTTAGTTCAGAATGCAGCTGCCCGAGTGCTAACTCGAATTAGAAAATTTGATCATATCACTCATGTTCTATCATCACTACACTGGTTACTAGTCAAACTCCACATTGATTACAAAATACTTCTTATAACTTATAAAGCTCTACATGGCCTGGCCCCACATTATCTGAGTGAACTCTTAGAGTTTTACAATACAACTTGTCTACTTTGTTCGCAGTGTACAAAACTTCTTTTAGTTCCTAGAATTAAAAAAGTCACAGCAGGGGAAAAGGCTTTCTCATACATGGCCCCCCAACTATGGAATAAACTTCCCACTTTCGTTCGAGACTCAGACACTCTCCGAAATTTTAAGTCTAGGCTAAAGACATACCTATTTGCACAGGCTTTTGACTAGATTTAGACCAGGATGCATGGCTTGGGTCACTGGGGCCGGAGTCTGGAGTCATGTCTGGCCTGCCTGCCCTGTCCGTTAGCCGGGAGTGTTGAGTGGGTGGTCTGGCTGAACTGGGCTTCGGTCCTCGTGATCTTGACTCGTGCATCCTTGCCTTAGACTAAGGGCAGAGCTGGGGGGTTCATAGTCAAAGAGTCTTATGGTGATCAGAGACGTGGGTGGCTGTCTTATGCCGCTCGTTGGGGTTGCCATGTCTCATGTGATCACTCTTGGCTGTGTTTCCTGCCAGTTTCCTTTTCTAGCTTTCTAGCTATGTGCTATAGCTATGCTTGCCGGGGTCTCATCTACACTTGGCATCAGTGATTGACATGCATCAGTGATAGTTAAATAGACACTGTGCCTTAATCAATAAACTAATACCATTTTCGGTTTCTCTCCGAGCTGTGGTTCCGGCAGTTCAAGGCCCACAAATGATGTTCATCTGACTGGAGCTCCACTGTGCATAATTCACATTTTATTCGACCATGACTCCATGACTTTAGTTTCGCTCTTAGATTTATCATCATACCCGGGCCACTTAATGTCGATGTGAATACTTCACATTTTGTTCGAACTTTGACTCCATGACTTTAGTTCGCTCTTAGATTTATCATCTACGCCGCCCAAGGAGGTTGGGTCCCCTTTTTGAGTCTTGGTCCTCCCAAGGTTTCTTCCTAGAACTAGGGAGTTTTTCCTTGCCACTGTCGCCCTAGGCTTGCTCAACTTGGGATTGGACATAGTTATTAGGAGATAATCTAAACTTGTAAAGTTGCTTTGAGACAATGCTCCATTGTAAAAAGCGCTATATAAATAAATCTGACTTGACGTGACTTGACATTCTTTGTATGAAATAGCTAAGTACATATGGGTGTGTTTAGACTTATTATGAAGCAGTTCTCATGTGTTCTTTAATTGAGTGATCCAGGCATAGGTAATCTGTTCCCAACAAAAGTTAATACTATTATTAAAAGCTTTGTCTCTTAAAAAGGAAGGCAATAGTTACTTGTGTCGTAAATCCAGGGCTGTCTTTCTGGCGCCAGGCCGACTGAGAAAAAGGTCATTATTCTTGCAACAGTTGGAGAGAAATTGAGAAAATTTGTGGTCTGGAACATTGAAGCCCCCTTTTAAGGTTACACATGGGCTTAGTTTATGATTGCGAGATGTCGAAGGTTATCTGGCTTGGCCATGTCCTAAGTTCATTCTGTTGTTTTGAGAGGAAGGTTGTTTATCTGGCCATTAATCTGTGCAGAGTCTTGTCCAGATGGTGGGCCTTTTGCATTCCAAAGTGTCATAAAGTTTAGGACTTGGTGAAAAGGGTAGAACGAGGGGGGGTAGCCAGACCCTTGAATGACTGTGATACAGCTATTATGCTACATTCCCCCTGTGGATGAAGTTGGTGTTACAGCAAACTTCGGCCATCTGCAGACGATAGCTGTGGATGACAGGTGACAAGCAAGCAATACCACTTTTATGTCTTAATCTGGGTTCCCCCTGATGGTTCAAGAATGAATGTAATGTGAGTGTTGCACCTAAATTTGACCTAAGTGAGTGGAGTGTAGCACCACATAGAAGGTTATTCATGTAGTTCTAGAAGGACGGTTGAAAACCCTCTTTAGGGCTTCTTGAACATCATTGGTATCTATCTGAGTAGGCACTTGTCCTGCTTTGCAACTCTTGGGTGCGTCTGATGTACAGGTATGCAGCTCTGCAGGTTAAGAGATATCCTAGACTAGTAGCAAAAGCCAAAAGGGTATCGGCGACCGACCAGTAATAAGCAAGTGTTGGTAATGGGTAGGATCGTAATCCAGACTCTATGAGGAGGGGGTCCCCTAAAAATGGAGGTTGTCTGGGGCACCCCCCACCAGGGTAACGGTAGTCAATCATTAATCGCCACGTGCCATTAGGCTTTACCACTGGCCAGAGTGGAGCGCGGCAGGTGCTATTACAGGGGCGGATGATGCCCTTTATCAAACCTTTTCCGGAACGATTGTCAATGATTTCCTGCACTGGCTCATACGATGCTAACGGAATTTTGTACTGACGCACGTAAGCGGGACGTGTGGTTAGTCCACCGTCTAGGGAATTTTTGGCGAATGAGTTGCGATACTTGATAAGGGTCTCCCTGTGTTTCTCATGCTCTTGATCATTTTGTAGGGTGCCAGCTTCGTTTGGTACTAGCTCGATTTGAGGTTTAAGTTCAGGGTCCGGTTTCCTATTTAGTTCAGGTGGTGCTGCCATTGACCCCCCTGAATCGAGTTTAGTTGACGCCGAAGTTGTTTCGAGTATGGTCAGAGAACACAAGAAGGTATCTCGTTGTTCCAGTGGCTCGCCAGAAGGTCAGACGACTCCCATTGTTCCTCATCATCATCAATCGTACCCTGTACGCTCAACAAACTATTGGCTGAAGGACTAGTAGTTCGGATTACGTTACATTGCGATTCCACATCAAGTGGGTAAGAGATGGGCAGAAGTTCGCGGACCTGGGCCCAAAATTTTAAATGTTTAAAGTCAATTACGGGTTCGAATCGGTTTAGGAGGTCTTTGCCGAGGAGAAGCAGGACAGTTTCAAGCGGGGACACATGTATGGGGTGAATCACACTCATCGGTCCAAAAGTGAGGTAGACCAGGGCCACTGACCGTACGGTAATGCCAGTGTGAGAGTATGGCTGGATGTTGAGAGAGCAGGTGTGTAACTGCAGTTCCCGGTTAGCTTGGCGGGCTGTAGCCCTCACCCGATTGAAAAGGGTCGCTGACATTAAGGTGATATCGGCTACCGTGTCTAAAATCGCATCATGTGTGACACCACGCTCGAGAGTGGTAGAAATGTAACATTTTCGTACAACACCCTTCTGGGTTAAGTGACCTATGAATTTGTGAAAAGACGGCTCTTCGGGGATGGCTGGCCCATCCTCCTGAAGCTCGTTTCCCTTGGGGTCTAACTGGACTACTACTTGCCTTCCTTTTTAAGAGACAAACCTTTTTTATAATAGTATTAACTTTTGTTGGGAACAGATTACCTTTGCCTGGATCACTCAATTAGAGAACACATGAGAACTGCTTCATAATAAGTCCAACCACACCCATTTGTACTTAGCTATTTCATACAAAGAATGTGATCAGGGATATTTTTCATACTCTCATATATAATCCTATATATATGCATGTCACTGATTCCTCATGTATTTTCATATCTATTTGGTCAATGTTTTAGTATAGTGACCGTTCTATATGTAATATGGTCCAGTTGTGCTATACTAATAGTTATAGTATATAGAAATAATAGCGGTTTTATCTATGTGTATCGATATTATGTGATACTTTTAATCACCCTAGATATGTAGGAATATATTAATCCAAGTTATAACGTCTGTAGCCCATATAGTGAAATTAGCGAACATATCCACGAGAGGAGGGATTTAATGACGAATCTGCTTCTCACTGGCTAAGTCTAGGACAAACCCCTTTTGCCCCGCCTCTGTTCGCTTACGTCCGGAACATACAAAAACGATGCGGGCTAACCACGTGGTAGCTTTTGAGTCTTTTGTTCGAGTCTTTTGTTCTTTGTAAGTCCAGTCTTAGTTGTTCGTCTTTGTTAAAGTTCTTTCAAGTTTTTGTGTTTATTTTTACGTTTAAGTTTTTTGGTGTCCAGCAGTCTTAGTAGTTTGGTATCGCTGAATTAGAAAGTAGTTAAAAGAACCACCCAGCCAAGATCTCCTTCACTCTCGACTACACTCGTAGATTCTATTTTTTTTCAAAGTCTGTTGAAGCTCGTGGTGCTAGAACACGTTCGACTCCACCTTTATCTGTGGCCAGGATAAAATCTGACACGCACACAAACGTCGAGGAACCATGACTGTTCCTCCTAAACTGGGAAGTGAGCCTCAATTGAAGTCACCGCCGAAACGTGGTTACGCGAAGGCCATCTGCAAGAAAGCTTAGAGCCAAGTCGCTAAGAGTGATCTTCCAGGCGAGTACCATTTATGGCTTTTCTGGGTCCCTGATTCTCGAACCTTGCATTTAATCTTAAACCACGCTTCAACATAGACGTATCCACATCTAAGTAGCTTCCGCCATACTATTTATGTTCAACGTAATTTGTGTTACTAGTAACTCGCTGCGTCGTAACAAACTAGTTCATAACATTGCCTCTGGGTAATTATTGCTCGACGATAAGTTGCACATAGTCATCTTGGTTTCTGATTTTAATACTGTGATACATGTACGTTTGCCATCATTCCCTGCTTTCAATACTGTGATATATACATGTTCACCGTCATTTTATGATCTTAACTCTTTGATACACTTGTTATTATATTAGATATTCTGTTGGTATTGCCTTGTTTGCAGTTAATAAACTTGTTATAACCTTTGAATTTACTGCTTGGTGTGAGAGAGTTTCATTCAAACAAAGGTCAAGAAAAATAACTTTGAATTCACTATTCAGACATGGACTGATCAATTTCGCTCTTCCCTTTCAACTGGTTTTCCAGATCTACCAGTCCACAAACGATCCGGTGGTGCCCCGTTTGTTCATTAAAAATTAATTAATTTAAAGTGTAGTCCTAAGTTTGCTACAAGTGTGACAAATATGCAAAAAAAAAGGAAATCAGGAAGGGGGCAAACACTTTTTCACACCACTGTACAATATTATACTGGTCAAGTATATACATTGTTGCATACAATAAATTATCAATACGGATAATGTGACCACATCTCCATCCAGGGGAGCCTTTGACTGTGTCTAGTGAATTTAAGGATGGATTCTGGAATGGACCATTTTATGTAACATAACACAAGATACATGTAACAGGGTTTGACTGTATCCAGTCATTACTCACTATGGCTTGTGGTGGTCCCTTTATTTCGTTGTATGTGGTTAGAAGTGGCTCAACTACAGTCAGCAAGTGTCCATACAACTCCAAATCAGAGACAGTTGGGACAGTATAGAAAATGCAAATAAAAACATAAAACTATGGGAATGTCTGAAATGGTTCACTAGTTTACTCATTCACTGATCACTATATAGTGTGTTCTGTGTAGTACACTATATAGGGTAGCAGAGAGCGACACAAACGAAGGAATTCAGACAATACTTTCTTGTCACAGGGGCGGCGAGGCATGAGCAGGCGAATGCAGGTCTCAGTTCAATAGGGCAATGCTTTATTCACAAAGAGTTCCCCAGGTCCAAAATAGAGCACCATAAAAAAACAATGAGGCAACCCAGACTAGGGGATACTAGAGACTACTAGAACGCAACAAAAACCAAGGAACAACACAGCTAACGGAACCCGGCTGGGGCTAGGCAGGGGCAGATGCAAGAACATAAGCAACACATAACGAAAATGGCTAGACTAGGCTAGATACAAAACATGAACACGACTGTGGAGAACTAGGCTAGGCTAAATAACCCGACCAAAACATGGACAAGCTTGGCTAGGCTAAATAACCTGAACAAGACCATAAGGAAACATGGCTAAATAACATGAGCAGGAACATGTGGAAACAAGGCTAGATAGCATGAGCAGGAACATGGGAAAACGTGGCTAGGCTAAATACAGTGGGGTAAAAAAGTATTTAGTCAGCCACTGATTGTGCAAGTTCTCCTACTTAGATGGATGAGAGAGGTCTGTAATTTTCATCATAGGTGCACTTCAACTATGAGAAACAAAATGAGGGAAAAAAGATCAATTAAAGTGTTAGGGATCACTTCCTGGCCGCGTCCGGCCAGGAGTTGCCCCAGTTTGACGGCGTGAGCTGCAGCAGCGCAATCGCGCCTGCGTCAGCCTTCCCGGGCCATTTATGGGTAAGTGGCGCCACCTGGAGTCCTGCCTATATAAACACACTGTATGGACTCTGTGGTGCCACTGCCTACGCTCTCGGTCACGTGACACAATTCTCACATGACTTTTCGATGCACCCGGCATTTTTGAAGGCACAGACGCGTTCGCTGCTGCACTCCGGCTTTCTGACGGCGCGTTTCCATTTCTTTTGTTTATCATTCGTTTTTTTGTTAGGGATAAAGGTAGTCTGGGGGAATCAAGTCCCTCAGACGGGAGGCTGCTAGGAGGCAGTCCGGTAAGTTAGGGCCCCTAGGTAGGGTAGGGTCAGTTCTTTTGTTCATTTATATTTTGGTTATTTGCCGAGTTGCTCCGGCAGCTTTTAAGCCTTTATTCCAGCCGTTTCTCTCACGCACCGTCACCCCTCCTCGCCACGATCGGGAAGTTTTATTCCCCGATCGCGTTTGAAGAGGACGCAGTGTTAATTAACCACGTCCTTTTCGTTCCCTGAGACCGTGCCACGCCCCCGCGGCCGCGTTTAAATCGCGGTGGAGCTGCACGTGTTCGCGGAAGCTCCATTCGGGTTGCTGCGTGCTGCGCATGTGCAGACCCGGCGCTTTTATTGCGCAACGGAGGCACGTCGTAGGCGTGCTGTGAATTGAAGTACCTCACGCTCACGGCGTGCAGTTTCGGTTATTTAGTTTTATTTTCATATCGTATCTTTTATTCAGTCTCTTTGGTTATTCATTCATTTGTATTCTTTTATTTCAGTTTATTTATTTAACATTATTTCAGTTCATTAATACCATCTGGAGCTAACTGCTATTGGGTCCCAAACCCTTCTTATTTAGCTTTGGCGGTTCGCCAGTGTTTTAATATGGCGAACCGTAACATAAAGAATTTAATTGTAAATTATGGTGGAAAATAAGTATTTGGTCAATTACAAAAGTTCAACTCAATACTTTGTAATATAACCTTTGTTGGCAATGACTAGTCTTTACTAGGTTTGCACACACTGTAGCTGGTATTTTGGCCCCATTCCTCCATGCAGATCTCCTCTAGAGCAGTGATGTTTTGGGGCTGTTGCTGGGCAACATGGACTTTCAACTCCGTCGACAAATTTTCTATGGGGTTGAGGTCTGGAGACTGGCTAGGCCACTCCAGGACCTTGAAATGCTTTTTACGGAGCCACTCCTTTGTTGCCAAGCAGTGTGTTTGGGATCATTGTCATGCTGTAAGACCCAGTCACGTTCCACTTTCAATGCTTTCACTGACGGAAGGAGGTTTTGGCTTAAAATCTCACGATACATGGCCCCATTCATTCTTCCCTTAACACGGATCAGTTGTCCTGTCCCCTTTGCAGAAAAACAGCCCCAAAGCATGATGTTTCCACCCTCATGCATCACAGTAGGTATGGTGTTCTTGGCCTGCTTGATATTCCACATGATATTCTCCCAATCTTCTTCTGGATCATCCACATGCGCTCTGGCAAACTTCAGACGGGCCTGGACATGTAGTGGCTTAAGCAGGGGGACACGCCTGGCACTGCAGGATTTGAGTCCTTCTCAGCGTAGTGTGTTACTGATGGTAGCCTTTGTTACTTTGGTCCCAGCTCTCTGCAGGTCATTCATCAGGTCCTTCCGTATAGTTCTGGGATTTGTGCTCACTGTTCTCATGATCATTTTGATCCCACGGAATGAGGTCTTGCGTGGGACCCCAGATCGAGGGAGATTATCAGTGATCTTGTATGTCTTTTCTTACAATTGCTCCCTAGTTGATTTATTTACACCAACCTGCTTGCCTATTGCAGATTCACTCTTCCCAGCCTGGTGCAGGTCTGCAATTTTCGTCCTGGTGTCCTTTGACAGCTCTTTGCTTTTGGCCATGGTTGAGTTTGCAGTCTGACTGTTTGAGGCTGTGAACAGGTTTCTATTATACAGATATTGAGGTCAAACAGGTGTCATTAGTACAGGTAACGAGTGGAGGACAGAAGAGCTTCTTAAAGAAGAAGTTACAGGTCTTTGAGAGCCAGAAATCTTGCTTGTTTACGGGTGACCAAATACTTTCCACCATGATTTACAATTAAATTATTTAAAAATCCTACAATGTGATTTCTTGGATTTTTTTTGTCATTTTGTCTCTCATAGTTGAAGTGTACCTATGATGAAAATTCCTGACCCCTCTCATCTTTCTAAGTAAGAGAACTTGCACAATCAGTGGCTGACTAAATACTTTTTTGCCCCACTGTATGTATTGAAGTGCTTTACAAAGGTTTGCCAAATTAATCCCTTGCCCATGTGATTATATCGTATATTGGTGAATGACAATTCTTGATGCAGTGCTGTCTGAGGGAGTGCAGATCACAGGTCTTCAGTTTAGGTCTTGCGCTCTTGCCCTTTATACACTGAAAGTTCTTTAATCGTTTAATCGTAATATGCACCGTAGTGGAATTTGATATGTAAATCCCTTCCGATCTTTATTTGAGGAACATTGTTTTTAAACATTCAATAATTTCAGTCTTGACAAACTGGAGATCCTCTGCCCATCTCTGCATGAAAGAGCGTTTCGTTGATACTGCTTTTGTATCAAATCATAATTACTATCACCTATTGAAATCATCTGTTTGAAATCACATTAGTTTTTTATCTCATTAGTAGCACTAAATTGCCAACTCCCAACTTTTTTTGGAAAGTGTTGCAGGCCTAAAATGCAGGAATGGATTTACACTCATTGCCAAAAAAAATAACACACCCAGATAGAAATGTTGGACTGCTGCAAAACTCAGCATGCAGTTACGTTGGAGGCAGATGATTATAGGTGTGGTCTGATTAGACACTCTGTCTTGCCACAAGAGGGCATAAAAGTGCTAGCCCTGCTGTTTGCAAAACTGCTCTTGGAGGCTATTTTTGTAGTGTATCTCTTGGTGAAAATTTGTTGACTGCAGACAGGCCTATGCAACTCGAAGACATTTTGCTCACTTGTCAGATTTGTAGAGGGGGGCAAATCATTGGACTGAGAGAAGCAGGATGGTTGTTTTGATGAATTGACCGCCATCTATTCCATTCTGATCTAGCTGTTAGGAGGTGTTGGGAGTAGTGGTTCCATGATGGCACGAACACACATGGCTAACAGGCTCTGAATGGCCCAGAAAGACCACCAGTAGAGAGGATCATTTGATCCACAGACAAGCATGAGCAACTCTCACAGTTTTCTTTTCTACCATCCAGACACAGGTGGCACCTTCACTACTTGCCTGTACTGTCTTTGCCTGGGCCATTTCCAGGCGCTGAGCAGAAGGAAATTTGTTGTCATAGCACCCATTACATGACCTGCCATTGACAGCCAGCCGCTGTCACCTTTTTGCAATGGTGTCGTAAGCAAGAAACCTGAACTGCTATGGACAGGAACCATATTGTCTTTAGTGATGAATCCAGGTTCTGTTTATGATTTGATGATGGTCGTGTTTGAGTACGGAGGCCTTGTGGTTAGCGCTTTAATCCTGCCTTTGTTGTGGAGCGACACACTGCCCCAACTGCTGGTGTGACGATCTGGGGAGCTATTGAATAATACAGTCAGTCACCCCTAGTAGAGATATGAGGGACACTAACAACTCGGCAATATGTGCAGGACATCCTGCGGCCACATGTGTTGACTTTCATGGTAGGGCTTCTAAATGGCATTTTGGCAAGGGTTTCCCAGGAATGTCTCCACCAGAACACAACATTTTTTCTGCCTGCCCAGTCACCAGGGTTTATTGCCAATTGAGCATTTGTGGTACCAGCTGGGATGACAACAACATCTCCAAACTATGTGGAGTGTGGTGGATCAACAGGTCCAGCTCTGGGCAAATCAGAACATCAGAATCAGGTTTATTGCCAAGTAAGTTTTCACAAACAAGGAATGTCTTTAGGTGTACTGGTGCATGACAGAAAATAGGAATGACACAGAAAAATTACAAATTATATGAATTTATATCAAATATATACTATAATATACTATATATTTATATATATATATAAATGTAAACAAGGTGCAGGCATTCACAGTAAAGAGATTATGCATGTATGCTGTCTATGACTGCAGTTGGGAAGAAAATGTGTCATTGAGTCATGTCAAGTAGTCAACGATCTCTCACCAAGGGAAACACTACCTAAAAGTAGCCTCTAAGAGCCTTTTTATAGAGCAGGGGAAGACCCAGTGTCTAATCAGACCACACCTGTAATCATTTACATATCTGATTGAGATGTAAATGCATGCCAAGTTTTGCAGCAAACCAAGACTTTTATCTGGTGCTTTATTTTTGGACAATGAGTATATATTAACAAATGAAACGAAGTTCATTCATTCATTTTCTTATCTGCTTATTCCTGGCCAGGGTCACGGGAGAGCCAATGCTCAGCCGGCGTAGCCAATTTTTTTGCATTTTCCATATTGTCCTAACCTTCTCTGATTCGGTGTTGTACAAAGTGCAATATTATGTAAGTCATACATATTTAAATACTCAGTGAGTGTAGTTGATGAAAATGTGGGTTTCAGAATCAGCTATTCATAGTGAAACCGTCTCCTCCCTCTCTTTTCGTCAGGCTCTGAGGTGATGGACGGTGATAAGCAAGTCACTGTAAACTCTTCTCATCTCCAGAGAACTCCTTTGTACAAGCAGTGTCAGCGAGGTCTCTCCACACTCTCCCTGGAGGAACAAAATCTCCTCCAATCACTTGACAGGCTCAACCATCGCCTGCAGTGTAAGCTTTCCACCCGATGAACAGCACGTCATGACAGGAATCCAGTTATAAATATTCCATGCATGTCATACTTAGAAAGGTAGAGATGATGCAGTGAGCTAATGATAACACAAATTACAAGCTGAAATGCAGCGCAATTCCAGAGTGACTTATTTCACATTTACACTCATATTGAAATGACTTGCAAAAGTATGTATCAGTGAGACTGTCATGTGACAGACAAGTTCATGTGAACTTTCAGGTAGAACACAGACCGAAATTTAAAAGATGTATAATATGCGTATTGTGCATTATGTTTTTTCATGGCTTTATTTACTTTCAGTCCATTAAATAATATAAAAATAGGGATGGGCAAGGGATTACTTTGTCAAACTTTTATCAAACACTACAATGTGGGGTTACATTCAAAAATGGCACTTAACATGGTACTGTGCAAAAAAGAAATCTTATGTTAACCATGTACAGAAGCAGTGTCGACTTTTGTCGGATCTGAGATGGACCATCACACAGATGCCGTGTGCTCTGAACCCAAGATGAAAAAGTCCATCCAGAGTGTTATCAGCTACAAGTCCAAAAGTCAGGCTCTGCCATGTGATTAGGTCAGTGCCCTTGGAAGTGGTCATTTACACTTCTGTGATGGCAATATTAATGCAGAAAAGTATACTGAGATTTTTGAGCAACATAAGACTACATCTTTTCCAGGGACATTAGGACTGAAATATGTAAATCCCTTGCAGTCTTTCTTTGAAGAACATTGTGTTTAAACATTTCAGTAATTTTCTTACATGTTTGTTGATCGCTAAAGATCCTCTGCCCATCTTTGTCCTTCAAAGACTCAGCCTTTCGTGGATACTGCTTTTGTACCAAATCAGGATTATAATCACTTGTTGACATTACCTGTTTGAAATCACATCATAATTCTTTTTTTTACCTAATTACTAGCCTTCATTAACAAATGAAATGAAGTTGATCAGACAAAACATTAAATATCTCAGCGTCATACTGTCTGCAGTAATATAAAAGTCAACGTACATGTAAGGAACACTTTTTTTTTTTTTTTCTTATATTTGCATTTTCCATGCCTTCCCAACTTTTTCTGATTTGGGGTTGTAATTTAATTAGTAAAATACCTGGTTAAGATAAATAATCAGCCCTTTCGAGTAACCAGTGTAAACATGCTCAGGTACAAGCAATAACCATTTAGATCAAACACCGGACTAATGGGCCTGACCTGACAACAACTATAGTGGTTTTAATTACTTCACAATAAAACCAGCTAGTCCTTAAGGATTCCACTACTAGTGGTGAATGGTAACACAAAAATTCACCATGGTTGGAAAGGTGCTTTCAAAAGAGCTCCCTGATAAAGTTGTGGAAAGGCACAGGTTAGGAGAAGGATACAAGAAGATTTCAGTAGGTCTTGATGCATGCTCAATAATCCAGGTAAGAAAATCCCAGAAGTTGAATCTGTTCATCTGGTCATAGATTTAGTCGGAGAAACGAGAGGTGTACTCTGAGATCCCCTCCTCGGTTCAGGGATGGACGTTCCCTTTTTACAAAAATGGCTTCTTTTACTCCACGTTCAAACCATCGTTCCTCCCTATCAAGGATCTGCAAGTCTTCATCCTTGAAAGAGTGGCCACTGGCCTGTAGGTGGGTGTAAACCGCAGAGTCCTGACCTGATGAGGTAGCTCTTCTATGTTGTGCCATCCGTTTCGCCAGTGGCTATTTGGTTTCCCCTATTTACAACTCCTGGCAATCCTCCTGGCACTTAACAGCGTACACTACATTACTCTGTTTGTGCTGGGGGACCCGATCCTTGGGGTGGACCAGTTTTTGGCGTAGCGTGTTTTGGGGTTTGAAAGCCACTGAGACGCGGTGTTTGGCAGTCTCAATTGTTCCGCTGTTCCTGGCACATATGGAATCACCACTGGTTTACGCTTAGGCTGCGGTTGTTGTTCTCCTCTCGTCGATCTGCATCTTAGCGGCTTTGACAAAGGCCCAGTTCGGATAACCACATTTGCCCAGGGCCTGCTTAATGTGAGATTTCTCTCCATCCTTGGCCGCTGTGTCAGTGGGGACGCTGTCTGCTCGGTGGTACAGTGTCCTGATGACTCCTAGTTTGTGCTCCAGTGGATGATGAGAGTCAAACCTTAAGTAATGATCCGTATGTGTAGGCTTACGGTAGATTTTAGTAGCTTTAACTATCCCTGTGAGTACCGTTCAGAGCATTTTCAAGAAGTGCAAAGTGTATGGCAACAGTAAAATCTTGCGAAGATTGGTCGTCCTTTGAAATTGGTGATGCCAGTAAGCTTCCAAGAGGACATGCAAGTCTGTATGGATGAGATTAGTTATTATGTGCATGTGACAACAATCTCACAAACTTTACACAAAGCTGGCCTGTATGGCAGGGTAGCAAGAAAGAAGCCATTCCTGAAAAAGTGCTGTGCTGAGTCTAGTTTGTGCTTTACCAAGAAACACTTTGAAGGTTTTTTCGTGAGATGAAACCAAAATTGAACTTTTTGGTTTGAACGCCAAGTGGTATGTTTAGCGATAGCTAAACACAGCACACTACTGAAAATACATAATTCCTGTCGTAAAGCATGGTGGTGGCAGCATTATGTTATTGTGGTGTTTCTCTTCAGCAAGAACTGGGCAACTGGTCAGGATTGAAGGAAAAATGGATGCTACCAAGTTTATCCAAATTCTTGAGGAAACTGCAACTAAGCAACAGATTCACCTTCCAGCATGACAGCAGCCCTAAACACACTACCAAAAAAAGAAACAGTGGCTTAATGATAGGAAGGTGAATGTCCTTCAGTGGCCAAGTCAGAAACTCTGTGGATGGGCTTGGACAGAGTAGTGCATTGCCGGTCACCATGAAATCTGACTAAACTCCTGACTAAGGAAAATTGGGCAACTATTCCCCAATCTAGGTGTGTAAAGCTCGTATGGACATATCCAAACAGACCGATGGCTTTAATTAAAAGCAAAATGTTGCTCTACAAAGTACTAAATCAGGGGGCTGATTACTTTTCCAATCCTGTTATTTTATTTTTTTTATTTTATTTTTATTTTATTTTATTTTTTTTATTAATTTTCAGACCGGTTTCATTTTTTCTCATTATTTGAATATTGTAAGGCAAAATGTGTAAATAAAGCTGGAAAAAGATATTGTTTTTCGGAGTTCTGATTTCAGGCTGTAAGACAAAACAGTGACTATTACAGAGGGATATGAAGATTTCTATAGGCACTGTGTATCATTTCAAAAGATAGAAAAGAAGTCACAATATATTTAATATGTTAGTGCAGGTACTACCTGTAAATGTATTTCTTACCTATTGAAACAATCCAGTGCTATTCTTTTGACCCATATCGATCTGTGCTATGGATGAATACACACTTTTGCTGCTTATGAAGTGTAAATAAACACAGACTGAGAAGGTCTTTTATATATGAATTTATTTTGTGCTGACAACTTTATTATTTCCAGGAAGGGTTAAAATTTACCCAGAATCGCCTGGGGCCTTGTTGCGTAAGAAAATACAAGTTGCTTTCTTTTACCAGAACCAGTGTGAGTCTGGATAATTTCAGTACCACCCAGGCTTCTAACTTAAAGGGGGGATTACAATTATTGTTATTGTTGTTGTTATTATTATTACTATTATTATTATTATTATTATACGGTTCTAATGTTTTTGGCTGCTCCTGTTAAGGGTCATCACAGCGGACCAACTGGGTCCTCATATTAGATCTGG
Source organism: Ancistrus triradiatus (assembly GCA_025084515.1). Lineage (NCBI taxonomy): Eukaryota > Metazoa > Chordata > Actinopteri > Siluriformes > Loricariidae > Ancistrus > Ancistrus triradiatus. Next base: position 219,046 of record JAJAGP010000786.1, on the reverse strand, counting down.
CACAGGTTTTTAACCGGATGCCCTTCCTGGTGCAACCCTCCTCATTTATCTGGACTTGGGACTGGCACTAGGAGTGCGAATACACAATCCCAGTGGCTGGATTTTTTCCTTAAACACATCACCAAACTTTCACAAACCAACCCCCATACAAGATTCAAACCCAGGCCCTCTGACACTGCTGTATCCTCCAGCTAGCTCTAACCACTGAGCCACCGCAGCTGCCCATACACAGATCAGATAACACTGATTTTCTCCTTACACTCACATTTAGTCATTTGGCAGACTCCAGTGTCCAGAGCGGCTTACGGGAACCCTGCTCCTGGTTATAAAGTAGGCGATCCGCAAACACACTGAGACCAGAATCTGTTTGGAGTGCAACCATCTTGAGCCATTTAACCAAAACCTAACCAACACAACTAATAGACCTCACCTCACCAGAGACAGAACATGAACCGGAGAGGCTCAACACTGGGAACCAGTGCTTTACTAACTGAACCACTGTTGGGTTCTTGAGCAAGGCCCTTAACCCACAATTGCTTGGAATGTAAGATTGTATCAATTGTGAGTCGCCCTGGATAAGGGCGTCTGCTAAATGCTGCAAATGTAAATGTAAATGGTTGTCGCTTAACCATACGAGGGGCAAGCCCACATAAAAAATAATGCACTTTTGTAAAACAAATCTTCCTTAATAGAATCACTGTTGATTATTTTGTCGACATTTTTCATTTTTAATCCATAGATGTTTGACAGTTGGGAATAAAGTGTGGGTCTATATACAGAATATATGAGGAATATAAGGTTATATGGGGAATATCATGTACAGTGTTGCTTGAAAGTTTGTGAACCCTTTAGAATTTTCTATATTTCTCCATAAATATGACCTAAAACAACATCAGATTTTCACACAAGTCCACCAATTCACAGTCAGACAGATTGTGTACAAATTGAGGAAATTCAAGACCATTATTACCCTCCCCAGGAGTGTTCGACCAACAAAGATCACTCCAAGAGCAAGGCGTGTAATAGTTGGCAAGGTCACAAACGACCCTAGGGTAACTTCTAAGCAACTGAAGGCCTCTCTGACATTGGCTAATGTTAATGTTCATGAGTCCACCATCAGAAGAACACTGAACAACAATGGTGTGCATGGCAGGGTTGCAAAGAGAAAGCCACTGCTCTCCAAAAAAAACATTGCTGCTTGTCTGCTGTTTGTTAAAGTTCACATGGACAAGCCAGAAGGTTATTGGATGCTATTGTTTTGTGGACGGATGAGACCAAAATAGAACTTCTTGGTTTAAAAGAAAAACGTTATGTTTGGAGAAAGGAAAACACTGCATTCCATCATAAGAACCTTTTCCCATCCGTTAAACATGGTGGTGGTAGTATAATTTTTTGGCTTGTTTTGCTGTATCTGGGCCAGGACGGATTGCCTTCATTGATGGAACAATGAATTCTGAATTATATCAAAGAATTATAAAGGAAAATGTCAGGAAACCTGTCCATGAACTGAATCTCAAGAGAAGGTGGGTCATGCAGCAAGACAACGACCCTAAGCACACAAGTTGTTCTACCAAAGAATGGTTAAAGAAGAATAAAGTAACTGTTTTGGAATGCCCAAGTCAAAGTCCTGACCTTAATCCAGTCGAACTGTTGTGGAAAGACCTGAAGCAAGCAGTTAATGTGAGGAAACCCACCACCATCCCAGAGTTGAAGCTGTTCTGTATGGAGGAATGGGCTAAAATTCTTCCAAGCCGGTGTGCAGGACTGATCAACAGTTACAGGAAATGTTTAGTTGCAGTTATTGCTGCACAGGGGGTCACACCAGATACTGAAAGCAAAGGTTCACATACTTTTGCAACACACTAATATGTAATATTGTATCATTTTCCTCAATAAATGACCAAGTATAATATTCTGTCTCATTTGTTTAACTGGGTTCTCTTTATCTACGTTTAGGACTTGTGTAAAAAATCTGATGATGTTTTAGGTCATATTTATGCAGAAATATAGAAAATTCTAAAGGGTTCACAAACTTTCAAGCACCACTGTACAGCTATTGTCAGAATAAATACAGAATAAATATGTATAGAGATTTACTATACAGTAATGGTGACCAAACCAACAGTCTATATAAGTAGAATCATCTAACCAAGAAGTGTATGTATATCATATTTGACATAATTTTTTTTAATTCACCCACACATTTTTGCTGTCGCAAGTTGACTCCTAGTCACTGTTTTCCATAGTAAATAAGCCATTGTAACCCCCACATAATGTACTATGCAGTCTTATACAAATTTGTGCCTGCTTGGTCAAATTAAAGAGCCTATAGAAAATCGACACCTTTTGTCAGATTTCAGATTTATTTATTTATATAGCGCTTTTTACAATGGAGCATTGTCTCAAAGCAACTTTACAGGTTTAGATTATCTCCTAATAACTACGTCCAATCTCAAATTGAGCAAGCCTAGGGCGACAGTGGCAAGGAAAAACTCCCTAGTTCTAGGAAGAAACCTTGGGAGGACCAAGACTCAAAAAGGGACCCAACCTCCTTGGGCGGGCCGCCTTGTCACTTTACCCTCTGAAAATACGAAGAAATGTACTCAAACACTGGAATGTTTCCAGCAGTATTTACACATTATTATACACCAAAGTGAAAATGACATTTAATTCTAATCAATTATTAAAATTTTAATTAGTAAAATACTTGGTTTGGATAAGAGATCAACCCTTTTAGAGTAACCATTATGAACTTGCTCAGGTACGAAATACGAATACGAAATCCTTTGTCATTGTACAAGTACAACAAGTTTCAATGTGCTCTTCTTTATAGCTACCTGTTAGAATAAAATAGGCAGCTGAAAAGAAGCTCCATATTTTATATAGTAAATAAAATTTCAAAAGGGCTCTGGGATAAAGTGGAAAAGCAGGAGTTTAGGAGAAGGATGTAAAAAGAGTAATGTACAGAGCATTGTTGAGAAGTGGAAAGCATATGGTACCACCAACCAACACTTTGCCGTTCCTTCAAACAAAATGACAGAGCCAGGAGAATATTGATCAGGGAAGCTGCCAAGTGATGAGTGGTAACTTTGAAGGATGTACAAGTTTTTATGACTGAAATTTGTCAGTCAGTGCACGTGACAGCAGGCTCACAAGCTTTACACCAAACTGGTCTGTATGGCATGGCAAGAAAGAATCCTCTTCTGAAAAAGAGCCAGGATTGAACTATTCAGACTGAATCCAAGCACTGTGTTTGCTGAAAACTGCACACCCAAAATACACCATACCCACTGTGAAGCATGGTGGTACCACATTACGTTGAGGACAAATTTTGACTCTGCTCAACAGCCTAACATGGGCAAGAGGTTTACCTTCCAGCTGGTCAAGAACCCTACACAAACTGTCAAAAAAAAGCAACAACGTGGTTAAAGGATACAAAAAGTGAATGTTCTTGAGTGGCCAAATCTAAGGAAAAATGGGCAAATATTCCCCAGTCTAGGTCCAAAGCTGGCAGAGATGTATCCAGCCGGACTGATGCTGTAATTAAAGTAAATGGTGGATCAACAAGGTTTAACTCGGGAGATTGGTCACGTTTCAATATGCTGTTATTCTAGCCTTTCATTTTTGTGTGATTTAAAATGTACAGTATGTATTAAAATGTGAGAGATTTAAGTATTAAGTATAGCCAAAAGTATTCGCTCGTCTGTTTTCATATAGAAGTCCATAGGAAGTTTGGAGATGTGTCTTGATTGACTTTACAGAAAGTTGGTGACCTCTGCACACTATGCGCCTCAGCATCCGCTGACTTCACTCTGTCATTTTACGTGGCCTACCACGCCGTGGCTGAGTTGCTGTCGTTCCAAATCGCTTCCACTTTCTTATAATACTACTGACAGTTGACTGTGGAATATTTAGTAGCGAGGAAATTTCACGACTGGACTTGTTGCACAGGTGGCGTCCTATCACGGTACCATACTGGAATTCATTTAGCTCCTGAGAGTAACCTGTTCTTTCACAAATGTTGGTCTGTATGTCTAGGTGCTTGGTTTTATACACCTGTGGCCATGGAAGTGATTGGAACACCTGAATTCAATGATTTGGATGGGCGAGTGAATACTTTTGGAAATATAGTGTATATGCACCTGTGTACATATGCTCCAATTATGGCTTTTGGTTTTCTAACTAAATCTCAGCTTTGTACCCCTTCTGATGATGCTGATCTAATTTACCCTGTATATCTCTGAATTTCATTCACTCACTTTCCATACCCGCTTAATCCAACACACACACACTCACTCACTCACTCACTCTGGGACACTTTAGTGATGCAAACTGAACTAACACTTGTCTTTTTAAGGTAGGAAGAAGCCAGAGTACCCAGAGGAAACCTACACATACAAGGGGAGAAAATTCTGCCTCTGTTGCATTTGCAGTGAAATGTCTGATGAGATGAGGTTAGATGACAAATCAAAAGTACTATAATGGGTTTCGTGATGAGAAACTGAGATAAGGACCAGCATTTGGATTTGGATTATGTAACCTACCATGAAGTACACACTGTTCTGTGTGAAAGCTGGATTCTTGTCATCTCTAACTGCCTGCTCTGATGTAACCTGCCATCCTTGTTCTAGAGTCCTTTGATTTGTCTTTTCCTGCAGAACAAGTATCCCCAGCCTGGTAAGGCTGCATATGCCACCCTGCACAGGTACCACAGCGGCGCTATTGACTTCCGGTCCCAGAATCCCAAACCCCTTAATCTGTTGATTACACTTCACTTGAAGCTAGCAATCAGTATTACTGCTGCACTGGATAAATCGTTTAGATTAGAATTAGGGATGTTGAATTCCTTGGGCCGATACGATAACCGATTTTTAGCACATTATTGTGGTCGATACCGATGTTAAAAACCGCTAATTTAACCTTTCTGCATTTATGCAATAAAATAAAATAGTAATAAACAAAACAGTTAAATCAAGAAAAATGGTTTAATTCCATTTTATTTTTCAACATCCCTTGAAAAAGATAGGAAACTTTTTTTTTTAGTCTTGAACTGGTACAGGCAGCAACAAGAACAATTAAGAAATCTTGTGACTAATAAGCTCCAAGAAAGAATAGAACTGCATGCATAACTATACAGTCAGCATCATCAGATATTTTGCTTAATGAATAACAGCCAAAAGAAAAATCTAAGAAATATTCATATGTAAATATATTATAAATATCGGTTATAATATCGGACCGATGCCTATATCTGAAAAAAGTCCATATATCGGCCGCCGATATATCATGCATCACTAATTAGAATACTCAGGCTAATAAAGTAGCATTAGTCTTGTGAACATTTGCTTCAGAGATTAATTTAGTGTGGCAATGGTGTGTTTGATTTTAAATTAATTTGTGGTATTTTATTTTATATAGATCTACACAAATATATGATGGTTATTATATATAAACACATATTATATATCATATATTATATTATGTCTGTGAACTCCCCAAAGCTTTATGTTGTTTAAATATGTACGTTTGTAAATAAGTTTTCATTTTTGAGAGGTTCCCCTTCGTTTGTTGCATGAGGGACATTAATTGGCGCGACACCATGTTTTTTTTCTGCCTGCTTTCCCGGTTAATTCACAGTCGCGTGGTGAACGCTGAGTCACTTCTCTCTCTTATTTTTGTTTTAGAGCTTTGTAAACTGATAAATTTGTTTAAAAATCTACTATCGAGTCACTTTAAAGTTGATTAGACGTTTCTGTTACTAAACTCGAAATGTAAGTGGTGTTTTAATCGCGATTTTTGTACTTAATGAGTATTTTCCCTTTTTTGCCACGTGCAGGAGAGAGAGTGTGCAACTGTGTGTGTTTGTGCTCGCGCTAATTTTGCTCTCATGTGATGTTCAGGTATGTTTATTGAGGTTTTAATGTTTATTGTTACTGATTTGTATGGATTTCATTTTAAATATGTCATGTATGTTTATTTACATGCCTTTAGTTTTGTATATTGTTGTTTTACGATCTATATATTTCTACAAGTTAATGTTTGTGTATCTATATATATTATAATATTTACATATTGCTTATTATACTATGTTTTTTTTTGCCTGCTTTCCCGGTTAATTCAGTCCCGTGGTGAACGCTGAACGGTAGAGAGAGTGTGCAACTGTGTGTGTTTGTGCTCGCGCTAATTTTGCTCTCATGTGATGTTCAGAATAAAATGGTGACGACTCCAGTTTCTGACTCCGTGTGGTTGGTGTCCTGAGCTGTCCGACCTGTTCAAGTCTGCTACATTAGCATTTTAGAGGTTAAGGAGGTTTTTACTATTGATAGTATACAATGAGGGAAAAAGTATTTATAGTCAGCCACTGATTGTTTTCCTTCTTAGAAAGATGAGAGAGGTCTGTAATTTTCTTCATGGGTACAATTCAACTATGACAGACAAAATGAGGAAAAAAAATCCAGGAAATCACATGGTAGGATTTTTAAATAATTTAATTGTACATTATTTTGGAAAATAAGTATTTGGTCAATAACAATGTAACGGATCGGCTTCGAGGGACTAACAAGGAGACGAGCGCAGGTAACGAGAATGTAAATAAAGATATTTATTAAACAAAAGATGCAAAAACACGGCACAAACATAAAGGATCAACGGCTATGCGGCAAAGACAACACGAAGCAATACAAACACTATAACAAACGGAACTTAAGGTAAACAGAACTAGAAGCAATGACAGACGCTGACCACAAAGAGAGCACACAAAAACAAGGAATAACCCGCAACATTACAAGGCTAGAGCTCCACTTAAATAGTGTCCAAGCCAGCTGAAGCCTGTTGGCATTCTCATCACTGCCTCGTGTTCTCCCGTCCGGTGGAGCATCACGAGGGGAGGCGTCTAGATCGCCCCTAGTGGCGGGGAGAGGCATAACGGGGGAAAAGCTGGAGCATACCGTGACAAACAAAAATTCAACTCAGTACTTTGTAATATAAGCTTTGTTGGCAATGACAGAGGTCAGACGTTTCCTGTAAGTCTTCACCAGGTTTGCACACATTGTAGCTGGTATTTTGGCCCATTCCTCCATGCAGATCTCCTCTAGAGCAGTGATATTTTGGGGCTGTCGCTGGGCACAAATTTTCTATGGGGTTGAGGTCTGGAGACGTTCTAGGCCACTCCAGGACCTTGAAATGTTTTCTACAGAACCACTCCTTCGTTGCCCGAGCGGTGTGTTTGGGATCATTGTCATGCTGGAAGACCCAGCCACGTTCCATCTTCAATGCTCTCACTGATGGAAGGAGGTTTTGGCTTAAAATCTCACGATACATGGCCCCATTCATTCTTCCCTTAACACGGATCAGTCGTCCTGTCCCCTTTGCAGAAACACAGCCCCAAAGCATGATGTTTTCACCCCCATGCTTCATAGTAGGTATGGTGCAACTCAGCATTCTTCTTCCTCCAAACACAATGAGTTGAGTTTTTAACATAAAGTTCTATTTTAGTTTCATCTGACCACATGATATTCTCCCAATCCTCTTCTGGATCATCCATGTGCTCTTTAGCAAACTTCAGATGGACCTGGGCATGTACTGGCTTAAGCAGGGGGACACGCCTGGCACTGAAGGATCTGAGTCCCTCTTGGCGTAGTGTGTTACTGATGGTAGCCTTTGTTACTTTGGTCCCAGCTCTCTGCAGGTCATTCATCAGGTCCCTCTGTGTAGTTCTGGAATTTTTGCTCACCGTTCTCATGGTCATTTTGACCCCATGGGATGAGATCTTGCGTGGGGCCCCAGATTGAGGAAGATTGTCAGTTGTCTTGTATGTCTTCTGTTTTTTTACAATTGCTCCCAATTTCTTCCTGGTGTCCTTTGACAGCTCTTTGTTCTTGGCCGTGATTGAGTTTGGAATCTGACTGTTTGAGGCTGTAGACAGGTGTCTTTTATACAGATAACGAGGTCAAACAGGTGCCATTAGTACAGGTAACGAGTGGAGGACAGAAGAGCTTCTTAAAGAAGTTACAGATCTGTGAGAGCCAGAACTCTTGCTTGTTTTTGGGTGACCAAATACTTATTTTCCACCATGATTTACAATAAAATTCTTTAGAAATCTTAGTGTGCTTTCCCGGATTTTTTTCTCATTTTGTCTCTCATAGTTGAAGTGTACCTATGATGAAAATTACATACCTCTCTTGTCTTTCTAAGTAGGAGAACTTGCACAATCTGTGGCTGACTAAATACTTTTTTGCCCCATTGTAGCTCTTATTTTGTACCTCGAGACTATTTGTATTCAAAAATGTATATTTTATGGCTATAGTAATTAACAATGTTAGTATGCATTTATTAGTTAGTATGCGTTTATTGTATACAGTAATAATGAAAAACTGATGACATAAACAATGTAGCATGAGGACAAAATTTCAATCATTATAACAAGTTTGCCATCACAGAAGTGTAAATGACCTTTGCCAAGGACACTGACACAACCCCATACCATGAAAGACCCTGGATTTAGACTTGTTACTGATAACAGTCTGGATGGCCCTTTTCGTCTTTGGCATCCATTTCTCAAAAAAAATTGGGAATTCTGATTGGTCTAAGCAAAGTACACATTTCCACTGTGTGATGGTCCATCCTAGATGCCTCTGAGCTCTAAGAAGTCGATTCCTATTCTGGACATGGCTAACATATCTATCAGCTACTGATAATTGATGTTGCAGTGCTGGTGGTGCAGTGATGGTGCAAACATCATCTGTTTGAAATCATTATTCATTATCATTATTATTATTATTATTATTATTTTTTACCTCATAACTAGCTGTAAGTTGTTCCACTTTTTCTGATATTAGGTTGTAAATTCACAAATCATCAAGCCATTTATGATTCTCTAATTCTTAGGTGTCACATTCATTAGCTCACCACCCCGAGTCTTAGTGGTGTCTTCCCAGCCATGCTATTTGATAGCTGTGCATTGTAAATCAATCATAACGTCCAAATTAGCCTTTTGAAGATTATTTGTCTTCTAAAGCTCATGTTATAGTCATTGTGTAAAAGAGAAGTGAAACATGCTTTTGTAGTGTCACGAACGGGGTGCCTAACAGGCAAGGAGACGTGTGCAGGTTCTATTAATATAACCATACTTTATTTTAGAAACTCAAAGACCTGGCATTGTCTCAAACCAAAACATAACAGAACTAACAAAGGGTCCCTACCGTAAATACATATACTTCCTGACAGCGCCACCTAAACCAATATAAGCGGGCTTAACCGCGTTAACCAACACAAAACAGCCTAAAGCTGGTGACCCTAACCAAAGCGGGTTTCTACCGTTACACGAACACAGCGTTTACTACAGGAGCGGGCTTTAACCGCGTTAACCAACATGTACACGAACACAGCGTTTACTACAGGAGCGGGCTTTAACCGCGTTAACCAACATGTACACGAACACAGCGTTTCCTAACAGGAGCGGGCTTTAACCGCGTTAACCAACATGTACACGAACACACAGCGTTTCCTAACAGGAGCGGGGCTTTAACCGCGTTAACCAACATGTACACGAACACAGCGTTTCCTAACAGGAGAGCGGGCTTTAACCGCGTTAACCAACATGTACGCGAACACAGCGTTTTCCTAACAGGAGCGGGCTTTAACCGCGTTAACCAACATGTACACGAACACAGCGTTTTCCTAACAGGAGCGGGCTTTAACCGCGTTAACCAACATGTACACGAACACAGCGTTTCCTAACAGGAGCGGGCTTTAACCGCGTTAACCAAACATGTACACGAACACAGCGTTTCCTAACAGGAGCGGGCTTTAACCGCGTTAAACCAACATGTACACGAACACAGCGTTTCCTAACAGGAGCGGGCTTTAAACCGCGTTAACCGACATACCGTTTGTGACGTTGGCTAAGGGAGCTTTCCCTCGATAATTCCCCGCGCCGAGGGGAGCCGGGATGCTGTTTAAATAGTCCTGCTTACAGCTGCAAGTCATTACGGTAGCATCCCAGCATCTCCCTCGGCGTCTTTGCAAACCGGGTGGCGCTGCAAAGGTCCACGTCCTGGATCGCCACCCGGCGACTGGGAGGAGCGCAACACCCGTGCTCACGGCGTACCGTGACATGTAGGGTTTGGGTGGTACAGAGGTCGAATATGCTAGCCCACGACCAATATAGGAACATTGCAACAGCAACGAGCTTTTTAAGTAGGAGAAACAAGCAGGACATGTTTCAAGTTTCTAGATTAAGGAAGAATCATAGTACAACATAAGTGTTAACTAAAGTAATAGGTGAACACTGTTAAATTAGAAAATATGAAAATATTAACCGACATCCTGTTTGTAAGAAAGTTACTGTCAACGGAGAGTTTAAGTAGGCTACAAGTAGGCTACTGCACAGTGGTGTCCTACAAGTCTCTGTTTTTCTCAATTTATAAACACCTGCTAGAACATTTCCGCTTGGAGCACTTAAGAAACAAGTTTATTATGTTGTTTTGCTGTTCACCCACATTGATGACACAGTCTTGCTAATGACGTTCAGCAGTTTAGCTTTTGTATCCATTACTAATAGCCTCTGGGCGGTGCAGCGGCAATTTGCAGAGCTGGTGGAAGATTTTTCTTGTATTGCCTCAAAACTAAATTAAATTAGTAATTAATTTAAATTAAGAACCCAAGGTCAGTTTAACTCCAAATGAGGAAAACAACTTGTTTAAACTGAATCTTGGGTCATTAAATAATTCTAGTCATTTTCATAGCGTTCTTAATTTCCTGCTTTTAAATAAAGATGATTATTGTTTAAAGCATTTAGTCTGTGTGGGGAAAAGCTGCTTTACTTGTCTTGTTTACTCGCTGATCTACTCATAACAGGTTTTTTTGTGAGTGGATTCACTTGTGTTACCGTTGAGAGTGAATATGTGCCAAACATACATTACAGACTGACTCCACTGGATCTACAGGGTCAAGCAACGAAACCCTGACCGTTTCTACCCAAGCACACCACCCATTCCCTCCCTCTTCAGTTTACATAAGCAGTGAACACACTCATCCCACACACACTCTTGATGGCAGATTTCCAATGAACCATTTAGTGCTATGATTTAACGTTGTTATACCAGTGCCTAAATCTAATCCCAAAAATAAAAAAGGTGATTGATTATGGATTTTATGTCTGTTTTCCTCATCAAATCACAGTGTCAGGATTTTCATGTTTGCTGAGGAGTTGGAGCGTTTCTGTTTTTTCCAAATACAGGAAGCACAGTTTTGTGTTGTGTGATCAATGTGCATTGGAAAAGTGTACACAAAATGGTAAATCAATTTAAAAGGTGAACTAGAATGTTTTAACAAGACAGCAAAATTCCCAAATGAGCAGATGTTGTTTCAGCAACAATGAAACTTAGAGATGTAATCAGATGTTTGGACCTGATTTTAATAAATCATTACATGATATATTGGTGTTGTTTAATGGAACTTAACACAACCTTCAAATAACACATTTCTGAAATAACACAACCTAGAAATAACACATTTCTGCACACTAGCTACACATTGTCTGAAACAAACCTAATTATGACAACAAACTGTTAACAAAACTTCTAAAACATTCCTTAAATGATAAAAGTTTCCAAATTACCCCCTACTTTTTTCAACCCTGCATGTCATGTAGGGTGTGGTCAGGAGCCTACCCTGCAGCCAATCACATATTTTCAGAATTTAATTTAAGACATTTTGCCAAGTTATGTTTAGGATCCGATGATGGTCGAGTTCGAGTAAGGAGGCCTCGTGGTGAGCTCTTCAATCCTGCCTTTGTTGTGGAGTGACACACTGCCCCAACTGCTGGTGTGATGATCTGGGGAGCCATCACATGTGACAGTTAGTCGTCCCTAGTGGTGATACAAGGAACAATAACAAATCAGTGATATGTGCAGAAAATCCTGTGGGCTACATGTGTTGCTTTTCAGGTCAGGGCTTCTAACTGTCATTTTTCAGCAGGATAAGGCTTGCCAGTTACTGAAATAAATGGTTAAATGAAGGAGGGAATATAAAAAAATATATACAAACAATCACTGCAATGGACTGGCATCTTGTTCAAAGTTTGTTTCCTCCTTGTGCCCTGTCATACCCTAACTGAACTGCACCCCTAACTGACTTAAGCAGTACAGAAAATGAATGAATGACCGACATATAAATGTTTAACTGCATATGTCAAAATAAATCATTTCATGTACAGTAATACTCAATAGTAACAATAATCCATTAAAACAGGCTCATTTTAATCACATGATGGGTTTTTTCCCTCAGGAAAACAAACTATTGAAGAATTAAGGAATAAGAAATATGGAAAGTTTCCTGTTGAAACACGTGCGCTCTTAATTCCTCAGGCTTTCTGACATCACAAGAGGAAATCTTGTAAAATCTCTCCCTGCCCAAACAGAGAGGATAATGTGGGCGAGAGACAACCCCCGACATCTTGCAAGATTAAGGCACAAAGAGCTGAAACCTGTTCAGCAGGTGTGTGTTCGTGCGGCGTGCTGCAAGTTTCATCACTTCTCTGAGAAGGCAAGCCACTGCCCGATTTGTTTTACGCCGCCCAGCTTTTTCTCCTCCTGCTGCAATGAGGCAAGTCGAGGCAGGCTGACCAGAGGCCAGGCTCCAGCCTGCAAAGGAAAAACGTGGCAAATTTACAGCACTGAACATTCAGGTCAAACCTTAACTTTACTTTACTTAACCTCAGGCCTCCCTGCCTCGTTCTTGCCCTTTTTTCTTCTTGCATGGCTAGTCAAGCAGGTCCGAGCTGTTCTGCAAGTTAATTATTGAATTGTTAGAGCATCTCTCATAAAAATGTGCAACAGGCCGTGGTAAACATGACTAACTGGAAAAATGGGGTGGGTAAAAAAACATTACACCAGCATAATCTGCATCGATTTTGTGGATACTGTAAAAAAAATTCTAGCATTTAACCTGTAAGAATAAATTACTTTACGTTAATACAGTGTGGTTTCTGCAATCAGATGTAATTTAATTAATGTAATACTGATTTATTACAGTTTATTTATTAATTTAGACATATATATGGGACTGGGGTGGCCTGGTGAACTGGCTCGGTAGCTGGCACTGTGGTCCTGGGTTCAATCCCCATGTGGAGTGCCCTGGGTCCTATCTGTGTCCTCATGGGTTTGCTTTGGGTACCCAAAGACATGCTATAGAGTATCCAAATTGGTCCGATCTGAGTGTATATGACTAGTTTCGATGTAAACTTGTGTCTGTCAATAAAATGGAAATTGATGCTGATAGTGATGTTAAATAAATTACATAAATAAACTAACTGTCATAGCCTAGCAGATAACATAGTGAACTATAGACCAGAAGGCGAAAACCCGTCAGGCAGCTATCTGCTTAAATGTCCATCAAACAATCTAGACAGGAACTCTGTCACGGCCCCTCTTCCCTAGGCGGCCACATATAGTACTCCAGACCAATTTAAAAAGGAGAAATTTTGACAATTTGTGAAGGGATATGACTTAATCAAATACATATGGAAACCTCAGAAAATAAAATCAAGACCATGTCCAACTTAGGCTGGTCGACCACTACCCTATAGACATCCTCTATCAATATTACGTTACAATATGATTAAAAAAATCCAATACTATGCCAATACATATAAGAAAACACATAAGAATGTATCAAACTGCAGCTCAGCAGCAGCGTCGACTCTCAGTGTAAGGTCGATGATGTGTTGAATCTGGGCATTCTAGTGTCCTTGTTCAGCATCCAGTGTTTGATTGTCTGAATCCCTTCAGCACATTGGGGTCCCTGAGCAACCAACCTCCCTTACAGTAGTCTTCCCCCAATATCGTTCTAGAAGGAAAGAAAAGAAACCACCAACCGGTTTCTTCTGCAAAATCAGCAGATGCAAATTGAAACATCAAATACAGATTAACACCTTATAAGTAAATGTGAAATTCACAGTATCATGTTTTCACATTATTCCAAGTTATAAATCACATTTTCCATTTCCCCCTTTAATCATACCACTCTATACTAAGAAACTACTAAATAACAAGATAAGAACAGAAATAAATGTTAAGACTATAATAAGAGTAGATATTCAAAATGGATTTGTCCACCAGTTAGCCTTCTATTACCACTTGTACTCAAACAAGGTGTTGGTATTTGTCTTCCCGTAAGCAACTCATAAGGTGTCATATGCAGATCACGCAGCTCACTCGAGCGACACACCATAAGTGCCGTTATCCAATTTAGACCTGTGTGCTGGCAGATCTTAACAATGCAATTTTTCTGAACACCTTTCATTTTTTCACAAATCTCTTGGCTTTGCGGGTGATAGACTGCACCAATATGCTGTTTAATTCCCGGTTTTTGCTAAATCAATTTTATCGTCTTATCCACAAACTCTTTCCCATTATCTGAGAATATCCAATCTGGATGTCCCGACCTGCTTATGACCTCTCTACACAGAAACTTTGCAACAGACTGAGTGTCCTTTTGCTTGGTTTTACAAGCCTCAGGCCATCGCGAAAATCTATCCACAATGACTAGCATAAAATTGATTACTTTCAACTGGTTTTATCATGTCAACAAAATCCACAACTAACTCATGCATAACACCCCTTGGAGTTTGAATGTGATGAGGAGGAACCATCACACCCCTCCGAACATTATTTTTCAGGCAGAATTTTTCAGTGCACCTGCCTATGACATAGTCAATCTGTTCATGCAAGCATGGTGCCCAAAACTTATACTCCTTTGTAATCTTTCTCCTAACATTAGTTGAGCTAATGTGCCTCCTGAATCATCAGACCTAACAGGTCTGGAGGAGCTATTTTCAGCCCCTCAAGATTTCTCCAAAGACCAAGAGAATCTCGGGTGGCACCTCGGTCTAACCACAACTGTTTATCCATTGCAGGAGCAGCTTCCTGCACTAAATTCACATTCCTAAGCATAATTTTGTCTTCCAGGTCCACTTCATGGGTGACCATAAAAACCTGCCCAATTTGTCTGTTCCTGTGACTGCTTTTGCAGCTTCATCAGCCGCTTTATTCTTTTGTGTGTCCTTTGACACATTCATTTTATGTGTTGCACATTTACCTATTGCTATTTCTTTAAGACTTCATCATAGCATGCAACAGTTTCATTATTTGAGCATGATGCTGTATTGGAGAAACATCCGTTTTTTTCACACCGATCCAAACAAGTGATGCATATTATGTGCATATGCAGAATCATTATATATTGCCACTCACTTACCTTCCGCCAATAAACAGGCTTTAGTTAGCCCCACAAGTTCAGCAAGCTGTGCAAATGCAATTTGTGGTTCTGCTTCAGCCTTCACAACAACAAATCCAGTTCCTTGGGCTTTAATTACTGCATAGGTAGCACTCAATGTATTTCCCACACAATAACAGGACTCATCAGTTCAATACTCCAGGTCCGCCTCATGCAGTGGAAGAGCTTGCGAATCTGATCTAAACTTTGAGTATTTCTCTGCTTCTTAAACACAATCATGTAGTTTTCTATCCTCTGGAGTTTTCAAATTCTCAGCTGGATTCAACTTGAAACACCTCACCAGGGTGACATCTTCCTACTCTAGTGCTATCTAGGCATAGTCAATGTTTATTTGTCATAGTTCAAGAAATTTACATTTAAATTTAAAACATTTACATTTACAGCATTTAGCAGACGCCCTTATTTAGAGCGACTTTAGCAGTTTGGCAGAGGTGGACCTTTTGGTCCATAGTCCAGTACCTTAACTGCTAGGCTACCACAGTCCCTACAGTCCAAATTCCTACCATTGCTCTATAGTACAGCGGTAGCCCCAGTGAATATGTGCTTATGCATATGTGTATATATTTCTATACATGGCTGTGTACATTTTGTATTTTTATATATTTATTTATTTTTCCTCTATTTATGTGTATGTATGTATATATGTGCGTATATGTGTATGTCTCACGTCTTTGTATACTCTTGTTATTCTTGCACATTGGAGACTGGAGAAACGCAATTTAGTTCAGATGTACACTCCCTGCTGTATAGCCTGAATGACAATAAAGTTCACTTTGACTTTACTTGAATCAGCAGTGGAATAGTAAGAAATAGGTTGAGGATTTGTTCCCGTACCTGTTTCCTGCAAAAGAACTGCACATGCATATTTACCTCCAGTAGAAGTGGAAACATACAAGAAATTCCTAGAATAGTCTGGAAGTGCTAGCACTGGAGCCTCTTCCCCTACAGGTTTGCACTTGATCAAAAACTGGCTGTGGGCAGGAAACGACTGGAACCTGAATGGCTGAGACAACTGGGGTTGAACCTGGTTAGGCTACGGTTGTAGTAATGGTTGATTTAGTAGATACTGACTCTGCATAACCAGAGCCTGCTTCTTATCCCTCTACTTGCTAGTTGTATTTGATTAAGTTTTCTGAGGGTCTCTTAGTCCTGTTATTTCTGTTCATGTTCCTTTTTCCTATATAGCTCCACTTGATGGGCTATATGATCCATATAAACTGTTGGGGTTCGCTCTGGGTCGTCACCGTTTTTTTCCGCGTCTGATCATTTGCACACGATCCCTCACGTTTTGTTTACCTTTTTCCCGAGCGCGGCGTGTGTGTGTGTTGTGCTTGCTTCCTAGCGATCGGTTGGCTGCCGTTCCCGTCTCATCCACGCCTCCTCCAACTACCTACAGCTGAAAAACTCATCGCTCATCATCTCCGTCCCTGCATATAACCGCCAGCCGATCGTCAAGACTTCGCCAGATTATTCCGTCTTCATCACGGTACTGGCTGCTATACCTAAGCTGCGCTAGCTTAGCTTAGCTTAGCTTAGCTTAGCTTAGCTTAAGTAGCATAGCATCGTGTTGCATTGGATTGCATAGTGTTGTATCTAGCTTCCAGCCAGACTGTCCCTACAGTCTTATTTAGTATTTATTCTTTGCATATCCAGCCCTAGTCATACTGAGTCTCCTTTTGTTTTCTTTTCGGCTCCCATGCCGGTTTACTTTCCTGTTTAGACTCACACCGGTTCTTCCTTTCTTCCCCAGTCAACCCGCTCCTGTCATCCTCCTTCCACGCCGTCTCCTGGTCCAACCTGCTGGTCCTGGGTCCGGACCCTCCTGTTTGGGAAGCAAGCATCACTCCACCGCCGTGCTCTTCTCACCCGCTGCACACCCCCCCTTTCGTCGGCCAGCTCCCTGGACTCGACTCACGAAGCGTGCACCTCCTAAGTTCCAGTATCTGTTCATTTCTAAATAACTCGTTTTTGTTCCCTCACTCCGTGGTCTGTCTGCTGATCTGCATTCAGGGTTCCAATCCTGTGCATTGTTTGGGAGGGCCTCCGACCCCCTCCTAACCAGAATAATCTGGCCAATAGGGAACCCGCAGGTCAACAGACAGCCCCATCCGTTTCGGTCGAGATGACCTGGATCGCCAGCAGGTGTGGCTCCAGCAGCATGACAAACTGCTGGCATCCCTGCTGGAGTCAAACCGGCTCCTAACCCGCCAATTAGAACGTCTAACTACTTCCGTTAACCAGCTCTCTCCTTCTCCCCCACAGAGCGGTGATCTTGCGGCCGGGAGCCAGACCCCCTCGACCGTCATCAGCTCTTTTCCATCCTCAGCAAGTGCCGCTGCCCCTCTGGAACCACCGGCTGGGCCGCCCACCGACACCTTGACACCAGTGGGACCCCCCATCACCCACCCTGAGCCTTTCTCTGGGGATCTCACGAGGTGTCGCGGCTTTCTGATGCAATGTGGTCTGGTGTTCCGGCAGCGTCCGTTGGCTTTTGTTTCTGATGTCAACAGGGTCTCCTACATTGTGGGCCTCCTTCAGGGTAGGGCCCTGACTTGGGCTGAGGCCGTTCTGTCTCGGGGCAGGTTGGAGGAGCTCCTGTACAACGACTTCCTGTGCCGGTTCCGGGCGGTTTTTGACCATCCGAACCACGGGGAAGCGGCGTCGGGGCGACTCATGTGCCTCCGCCAGGGCTCCCGGTCAGTCTCTGACTACGCCGTGGAGTTTTGGGCGTTGGCCGCGGACGCCGGATGGAATGAGCCCGCTTTACGTGAGGCCTTCCGGTCCGGTTTGTCCGACCGTCTCCGCGACGACTTAGCGGTCCGTGATGACCCACCTGACCTACAGTCTCTAGTAGACCTGGCCATCCGCCTGGACCGACGCATTCACGCACGTAGGTTGGAGAGGGCCTCGCGTCTGGTCCAGGTGGCCCCCGCCGTGCGCACCAGACCCGCTGCAGCAGTGCCGTTCCCCTCGCCTTCCCCGAGCGTCATGGAAGACCCAGAACCCATGCAGCTGGGCCACGCTCGACTCTCGGCTGCTGAACGGGCCCGGCGCCGCGAACTGGGGTTATGCGCCTACTGTGAAGAATCCGGCCACCACGTCCAACACTGTGTCGTGCGGCCAAAAATCCGGCTCGTCCGTGAACGTGGGGGTCCTGACGAGCCCGTCTATCAAACCCCCCGCCGCGGGCCGACCATTCCTCACCCTTCCTGCTGTCCTGCGCTTGACTGGCCACACGCACTCAGTAAGGGCACTGGTCGACTCAGGGGCCGAAGAGAATCTCATTGACCAGGACTTCGCGGCCCAGCTCGGTGTCCCCCTGGTAGGCCTGGACAACCCGGCGCGGGCGTACGCGTTGGATGGCAGGCTCCTCGCCCGCATTTCCCACCGGACTTCACCCTTGCCCCTCGTCCTGGCCGGCAATCACCAAGAGGACATCTCCTTCGCGGTCATTCGCTCTCCTCGCACTCCTCTGGTGTTGGGGCATCTGTGGTTGGCTCTACACAGCCCTTCTATCAACTGGACCGAGGGCAAGGTCGCCAGCTGGAGTGATTTCTGCCACCAGCATTGTCTCTGCTCTGCGTTGCCCGCGTCCGGGTCTTCCACTCGCACTTCTCCACCCCCGGAGCCAGTGGACCTCTCCAACGTGCCCGTGGACTACCACGACCTCCAACAGATAGTCAGCAAAGACCAGGCCAAGAACCTCCCTTGCACCGGCCTTATGACTGTGCCATTGAGCTCCTCCCGGGGGCCTCCTTGCCCACCAGTCAGCTGTACCAACTGTCCCGCAATGAAAGAGAAGCAATGGAGGAATACATCGCCGATAGCCTGCCGCAGGGCTCATCCGGCCCTCCTCCTCTCCTCTGGGGGCCGGATTCTTCTTTGTGTCCAAGAAGGGCGGATCCCTGCGGCCCTGTATCGACTACCGCGGCCTCAATGGCATCACCCGGCGGGACCGGTACCCTCTTCCCCTCATCTCCTCTGCGTTCGACCTACTGCAAGGAGCAACCATCTTTACTAAACTCGACCTACGCAACGCCTACCATCCGGTTCGAATCTGCCAAGGAGACGAGTGGAAGACGGCCTTCAATACACCCCTCGGCCATTTCGAGTACAGGGTCATGCCGTTTGGTCTCTCCAACGCCCCGGCGGTGTTTCAGGCCCTGGTGAATGACGTGTTGCGGGACTACCTCAACCAGTGCGTATTCGTATACCTGGACGATATCCTCATCTTCTCCCGATCCAAGGACGAACACGTCACCCACGTCCGCCAGGTCCTCTCCCGCCTTTTGGACAACAAATTGTTCGTCAAGGCTGAGAAGTGCGAGTTTCACGCGGACTCCGTCTCCTTCCTTGGGATCATCATCCAGAGGGGCAGCATCAGAGCAGACCCAGACAAGATCCGCGCAGTGGCAGAGTGGCCTACCCCCCCGGGGCGCAAGGAATTGCAACGGTTCTTGGGCTTCGCAAATTTCTATCGCCGCTTCTTACGCGACTACAGCAAGGTTGCAGCTCCACTCACCGCCCTGACCTCGACCAAGGTTCCCTTTCTGTGGACGCCCGAGGCCGACCGTGCGTTCAACCGGCTGAAGGTCCTGTTTACCTCCGCGCCAGTCCTTGCCCAGCCGGATCCCAGTCGGCAGTTCGTCGTCGAGGTAGACGCGTCGGACACGGGAGCTGGAGCCGTGCTCTCGCAACGCGATGGAACCGACGGCAAACTGCACCCCTGCGCCTTCTTCTCACGGCGCCTTGCCCCGGCAGAGAGGAACTACGACGTGGGTAACAGGGAGCTGCTCGCAGTGAAATTGGCGTTGGAGGAGTGGAGACACTGGCTGGACACCTTAGGAGTGGAGACACCTTAGCCCTCCGGCCGTGCCCCCGCCGCCCCACCGGGTCGTCGGCGGCGACGAGGTTTTCACGGTGTCCCGTCTCCTAAACTGCCGCCGGCTGGGGCGTGGGGTGCAGTACCTGGTCGATTGGGAGGGTTACGGTCCGGAGGAGCGCTCCTGGGTTCCTCGTTCGTCCATTTACGATGCGTCTCTCGTTCGTGACTTCCACAGGGCCAACCCTGGTAGGCCCCGGTGATCGCCGGGTGGCGATCGTTGGGGGGGGGGGTACTGTTGGGGTTCGCTCTGGGTCGTCACCGTTTTTTTTCCGCCTCTGATCATTTTCACACGATCCCTCACGTTTTGTTTACCTTTTTCCCGAGCGCGGCGTGTGTGTGTGTTGTGCTTGCTTCCTAGCGATTGGTTGGCTGCCGTTCCCGTCTCATCCACGCCTCCTCCAACTACCTACAGCTGAAACTCATCGCTCATCATCTCCGTCCTGCATATAACCGCCAGCCGATCGTCAAGACTTCGCCAGATTATTCCGTCTTCATCACGGTACTGGCTGCTACACCTAAGCTGCGCTAGCGCTAGCTTAGCTTAGCTTAGCTTAAGTAGCATAGCATCGTGTTGCATTGGATTGCATAGTGTTGTTTTCTAGCTTCCAGCCCCAGACTGTCCCTACAGTCTTATTTAGTAATTTATTCCCTAGCATATCCAACCCTAGTCGTTATACTGAGTCTAATTTGTTTTCTTTTCGGCTCCCATGCCGGTTTACTTTCCTGTTTTGACTCACACCGGTTTTCCTCCTTTCTTCCCCAGTCAACCCGCTCCTGTCATCCTCCTTCCCGTTTCCTGGTCCACCTGCTGGTCCTGGGTCCGGACCCTCCTATTTTGGGAAGCAAGCATCACTCCACCGCCGTGCTCTTCTCACCCGCTGCACACCCCCCTTTTGTCGGCCAGCTCCCTGGACTCGACTCACGAAGCGTGCACCTCCTAAGTTCCAGTATCTGTTCATTTCTAAATAAACTCGTTTTTGTTCCCTCACTCCGTGGTCTGTCTGCTGATCTGCATTCAGGGTTCCAATCCTGTGCATTGTTTGGGAGGGCTCTCCGACCCCCTCCTAACATAAACACTGTTTGCCATGCTTCAAAGACCAACCACCTCTGCCAGTTTGCTCCTTACTGGTAGGGGCAGCCCGTGCAGTACAGTATTTTGGCTCACGAAATTGAGTGCTCCATTTGATTCAAATCCAGGTCATTTATAGTGACATTTCTCCACATTTGATGGGCTCTTTACACATAGGCCCTTGGTTTTTTTTTTCCAGTCCCAGTGGCTCAATAAGAATATTATCAGGATGTACATTTGTTGGAAATGTATTTCTCAGTCGCTGTAGAATCTCTTCCATAGCTGGAACACCAAGGAGGTTATCCAAATGTCTCTTAATATCTCCCATGGCAAGCAGCCATAAAGTTTGGAGTACAAGCTTTGGCAGAATACAGATATGTCAGATATACTTGAGATGTTACCTACCCTTCAAGATGGGGCACATCCTTGGATTTTAAAGTTAGAAGAGATTATGGTGGGTGTGAGTACCAAGTGTGAGTACTGGCTGTGAGTACCAAGCATGAAAAAAGCAGCATGGAAGCCGAAAAACCAACGAGGGATAAGTTCTACAGAGAGAGCTTACAGCTATCAGAACACTGAGGTGCAAACTCGCTGTAGCTAAAGCTGAGCTAAATGCTAATCTAAGTAGCGTAGCCAGGTACCGGGTAGAAGATGGGACGATCTGCCGAATTCCAGGAGATCAATCGGCGAATATAAGCAGTAGTGGTAATGAAGTGGAATCTGGATCAGGTGAGCAGATGGAGGAGGAGTGGAGAAGCGAAGGACGAGAGCCAATCAATCTCTGTGAAAGCAAACGCAAACAAACACGCCGTAAATAGAACGCGAAGCTAAGGGATCGAGGGAAAATAATCAATAATGTGGAAAATGGCAAAGTGAACCCAGAGAAAACCCTAACAGTACTCCCAAACCCCCCGTCCCCAGATCGATACAGGGCGATCAACGGGGTCTTTTAGGGTTGCCCTGTGGAAATCATGGATTAAGGCCATAACTCTCTCCAATTGACCAGGTATTGGAACCTGCGGCCACTGCGTCGGATGTCCAGCAGTCAGTGGACCATGAATGCCTGGTTACCGTCAATGACCCGGGCAGATGGTGGGCCAAGGAGTTAACTGGTTTGACCTGTGAAATACAGTGAGGCAAAAAAGTATTTAGTCAGCCACTGATTGTACAAGTTCTCCTACTTAGAAAGATGAGAGAGGTCTGTAATTTTCATCATTGATACACTTCAACTATGAGAGACAAAATCAGAAAAAAAATTTCCAGGAAATCACATTGTAGGATTTTTAAAGAATTTAATTGTAAATCATGGTGGAAAATAAGTATTTGGTCACCCAAAAACAAGCAAGATTTCTGGCTCTCACAGACCTGTGACTTCTTCTTTAAGCTTCTGAAGCTCTTCTGTCCTCCACTCGTTACCTGTATTAATGGCACCTGTTTGACCTCGTTATCGGTATAAAAGACACCTGTCCACAGCCTAAAATAGTCAGACTCCAAACTCAACCACTGCCAAGACCAAAGAGCTGTCAAAGGACACCAGGAAGAAAATTGTAGACCTGCACCAGGCTGGGAAGAGTGAACCTACAATTGGCAAGCAGGTTGGCATGAATAAATAAATTGTAAGACATACAAGACCATTGATAATCTCCCTCGATCTGGGGCTCCACGCAAGATCTCATCCTGTGGGGTCAAAATGATCATGGGAATGGTGAGCAAAAATCCCAGAACTACAGAACCAGAACTACACAGAGGGACCTGATGAATGACCTGCAGAGAGCTGGGAAAAAAGTAACAAGGCTACCATCAGTAGCACTCTACGCCGAGAGGGACTCAGATTATGCAGTGCCAGGTGTGCCCCCCTGCTTAAGCCAGTACATGTCCAGGCCCCTCTGAAGTTTGCCAGAGAGCATATGGATGATCCAGAAGAAGATTGGGAGAATATCAGGTGGTCAGATGAAACCAATATAGAACTTTTTGGTAAAAACTCAATTCATCGTGTTTGGAGGAAGAAGAATTCTGAGTTGCGCCATACCTACTGTGAAGCATGGGGGTGGAAACCTCATGCTTTGGGGCTGTTTTTCTGCAAATGGGACAGGATGAACAGGGCCATGATTGTAAGCCAAAGCCTCCTTCCATCAATGAGAGCATTGAAGACGCAACATGGCTGGATCTTCCAGCATGACAATGATCCCAAACACACTGCTCGAGCAACGAAGGACTAGCTCCGTAAAAGCATTTCAAGGTCCTGGAGTGGCCTAGCCAGTCTCCAGACCTCAAACCCATAGAAAATGTGTGGAACGCAACGTCGGCCTCCAGGTCAGGGAAGAGAGGAGGACGATATCCCAGCGACACCTCAAAGGGAGAAAGGCCTGTGGCAGAGTTTGTTAAGGTGTAATGGGTGTACTCTGTTCAGGCCAACTGGGAGCTCCACCTGCAGAGTAGCCTCAATTTCCTGGACGGCCCGCTTTGCCTGTCCATTGGACTATGGGCGAAAGCCGGAGGTCAGGCTCACCGTGGCCCTGATGGCCTTGCAGAATGACTGCCAACTTGCGAGACGAATTGGGTCACCCCGGTCCGACATGATGTCCAGGGAAATACCATGAACCTTAAATACCTGGTCAAACAGAGTGTAGGATAGGGAGCTTGGGCAGAGCGATGAGGCAAATGGCCTTGGAGAAATGGTCCACGATCATGAAGATGACCATCTTATCATCAAACTCGGGGAGCCCCGTAATGAAGTTGGAGTCAATATGCAACCACGGATGTCCAGGAATGGGGAGATGCTGTAGGAGCCTAGCTGGAGGATGATGAGAGGCCTTACTGCAAGTGCAGGTGAAGTAAATATTCACAAACTCTCTGACATAGGCGTCCATCGTGGGCCACCACAAATAATGACAAAGTGTGACAGAAGCCAGGGTGGAAAGCGAATCTGGAGTCGTGAGCCCACTGGAAAACAACATTCTGGGCCGAAGCAGCCACATATAGGCAATTGGGAGGTCAGGCTCGGTCCTCTGTGCTTTCTTGACGGCCTGTTGAATTTCCAAGGAGATATGGGTGATCAGGAGGTCAGATGGCAGAATGGTGTCGGCAGGTTTGTTGGGACCATCCATGGAGAATTGGTGAGAGAGGCCGTCTGGCTTGATGTTCCAGGCCTGTCGGTCAATCTGAAGTTAAATCGGGCAAAGAACAGAACCCACCTGGCTTGATAGGAGTTCAGGGGTTTAGCCGACTGTATGTAGGAGAGGTTACACTGGTCGGGTCCAGATGACTAAGAGATCCAACACAGCGGATCTGGTGCGCGAGGAAAGAATCGCCTGGACCGGACGCAAGGCCCTCCCAACCTATTGTACATTTAGGCATTCCAGCCGGCGTCCGCGGCCAACGACCAGAACTCCACAGCATAGTCGGAGGGAAAATAATCAAATAATCAAAGTGATTGAGGGAAAATAATCAAACGTGGAAAAATCCCCAACACAGCTCAGATCAGCATAAACCATGCACAGACAATAAAACTTACATTTGCAACTCTCAACAGAGTTTACATCAAATAATTATATTTCATGAATTAATTAAATGCTTTAACTGGTCAGTCTGTTGCCAAGCCTCTCTTTTAAATGACTACAGCATGTAGCATCTTATATACATGGAAACAAATGAATGTACACTTTTAACCCCGAATTGAGAAATATTCTTATAATGGCCTATAAGTGAAAGCAGACTAAATGTTTATCAGCAATAATAACCATAAATAAGCATTTATGCAGTTATTGGTTAAAAGAGTATGTGGATAAAACTGCACTGACCTTGATCAGACTGGATTCAGAAGCTGCACACAGAGTTGTCAGCAAACCTCAATCCATGTGATGCACTGGCCAGCTACTTTCTTGTCTGCATTTCTCTTTTCTCGTTTTTTCTCCAGAACTCCCACACACCATAGATGGATAAGAAACAGACAAGAATTCAATACCTTATGAACCACAAGGTCCTTTTAACAGCACAATAAGCAATTCAATCTGTCAACACAGGTAATTTTTATCTACAACAAATGTATTCCTTCTTTAAACACGAAGTTATAATTTCATACCATATATCATTAATATAGAAATTTTTGTTTATTTCACTCTAATAACATCTTAAATCTTCCAATAGTATATTATTTCCCACAAACTGTATTTCCTATTTTATTTTTACTTTCTCTCTTTTTCTATCTTACTTATTAAGATCTTTACTGATCTCTCCACTTCTCTTCAAAATCATAAACGTCCTTCTTAGGGGCTCATACATTTAAACCAATTTAAAAAGTCCCCTCGAAAGAGGCTCAAAAATTCTATCAAGTCCTCATCGAAGGCTCATAAGGTTTTATTCAAATTTAGAAAGTCCTCTTTTCTGAGGCTCATATGTTTTTAACATATTCAAAAACCTATATATACATAGTCAATATAAAATGTACCAGATTACCATACACCACATCAACAAACCTGTGCCATAGCCTTTCACACAAACACACACACACACACAGAAACCAATCCTCTGACAAACACAGGCACAAAGCAAACTCAGTAAACACAAAGCAAATTTAACATCATTCCAAAACAACAAACAACATTCAATCCTGAATTCTCAAAGTCGACTCAATCATATATTACCTATAGCATGCTTTTTCCACCGCTCCATTTTCTCTTTTACCTTCTACCTTCTACATTTATGCTACCTTAGGAGGTGTAGAGGCTCCATGAGAAGCTGCTTCAGACACTGTTCATCAACTAGTGTTTGAGGGGGAACCCACAATTGAACATTCCATTCTACACCTCCAGCTTCATAGGACTGATCTGAAATTCACCTACCGATTTTCCAGGATTTTAGGTCCATCAAAACCACCTCCCAGACGACTTTTGTGAAAATCTGCGGATTCTGTCTCTTTAACTCTTATTCTTCTTTTCCTTTATTCCTATTTCTCTTATATTCTTCACTGTTATGTGCACATTTCTCTTTATTTCCCCATTATCTCTTTACTTTTCCTCTTATCTTCTTAATCTTCTCTTGTTTCTCTTGACTTCTATCCTTTTTCTTCTTCTTTCTCTATGTTTCCCCTTTATTGCGATCTTAACATCACAAGATAATCAAATTTAGAATGGAGCAGCACTCCAAACACCAAAACAGCATGGCCACAACATGTCCAAAATTTGTGATGCCAAAGTTTTGTTTTTTATTAAATAGCAATGATGTGAAGATGATGAAGGAATCTCTGCTGACACTTACTTGTATATTAAAAGTTTTATTACAAAGAAGAACAGCATCAAATCAAGCACCATGGATTGCTTGAGAGAGGATTCGAAGCTAATATGAAACTCCTCTGCATAACCGCTATAACTACTCGCTTATATAGGCTGACCGTTTCTGCAAAACTAAAGTAAAACACATGGCCCCCATGTAAAATGATCTCATCTGTCCGGTACTGAGACAGAGGCCCGTCTTCTGTGGGACCTTGCCTGTTGGTCCAGGGGCCCCTAACTAAACATTCCAAACCCATGAAAACAGGAACTATCTGGAGCTTCAGACACTACACCCTTAACCCACAATTGCATGAATTGTAAGACTGTATCATTTGTAACTCACTCTGGATAAGGGTGTCTGCTAAATTACTTCGATGACCCAGATCTGGCAACCCAGACTCATTTGCGCTATTCCATGCTGTCTGTAGCTGTTAGCAGTTTATTACTTTTTAACTGTTTTAATTCCCGATCACATTTGTATTATATATACAGTACTTTTTACAACATCTTAATCATTTCTTTCTATTACTATATTTCTATTCTTTCTATTATTATATTTTTTGCCACTAATCATTACTTAGTAACTTTACAGGTTTTTGTGACGTGTTGTATTAACTTTCCATTGATGCTTTAATCAAAAATTGCATTGAACCATCAGCTGCAGCTTACCATCGGCTAAACCATATCTTCAATCAGCACCCCACAATCAATCACCACCTTTGATTTATATTTAATTAATTGTATTAACATGGCTTCTGCTGAGCTTGTCCCCTGTGCCGAGTATGGCATGTTCAGCTATTCTTCGTCCGTCATTAGTTTAAATTTAATTTGTGATAGGTGTAGGCTTGTGACTAGTCTGATGGAGAAGATTGTAGTTTTAGAAGGGTGCATCCAGACATTAGAGAAGGCTAGGTCAGCCTCTAGCTTAGCAGATTTGGATGCCACTGGTGTAGTTAGTGCCCCGACTCTGGCAGCGCCCTCGCAGCAGGGCAAGTGGGTAACGGTTTGGTGATGTAGTCATAAGGTTAGCCCACCTGAGCACCACTCTTTACCTGTTCACATGTCCAACAGGTTTATCCTCCTTAGTGAAGCAACCACTGAGCAGCATGTTGAAAGAGCTCTGGTCATAGGTGACTCTATTTTATGCCATGTGAAACTAGCTACCCGTTTAGAGATACCAGCAGGTAGAGCTATATGTATCCCGGGAGCCAGCATGCCGGACATTGTAACAAGTCTTAGTGAACTAGAGAGCCATAGATTCTCTAGGATAGTCGTTCATGTAGGGGCTAATGATATACGCCTTCGTCAGTCAGAGGTTACTAAGGCTAATTTTGTAGAGGTGGTTAGAGTTGTGAAGGCAATGTCTGATGCAGTAGTGTGCTCTGGCCCCATCCCAATGCGGCGAGGTGACCAAGCCTACAGCAGGTTATGGTCGCTGAACTGCTGGCTGTCCAAGTGGTGCTCTGAAAACAGTGTGGGCTTTATACACAATTGGACAAGGGTAAGCCTGGCCTTTTAGGATGGGACGGTGTCCATCCCACTCAGGAGGGTGTCAAGTCAAGTCAAGTCAGATCTATTTATATAGCACTTTTTACAATGGAGCATTGTCTCAAAGCAACTTTACAAGTTTAGATTATATATATTTAGATTATAACTATGGCCATTCCAAAATTTAGCAAGCCTAGCGTGACAGAGGCAAGGAAAAACTCCCTGGTGCCGCTCTCATCTCCTGCAAGATTGGCCATAGTCTTATGGCTGGATTGGTTAGGGGCTGACTATCCAGATCAGGGGTCAGGCAACAGACAGTCAGGCTTAACCAACTGTCTGCTGGTAGCCATGCACCGTCACCCAGAACTCACGTTATTGAAACTTTGTCTGTTAGCCATATCTGTCCTAAACGTAAACACACTCAAAAAGTCTGTTTTAATAATCTCCTTAGTATAAACACAGATAGCTCCCATAGAAATAACAACCTCAGACTAAAGCTAGGATTACTTAACTTTAGATCACTTACAAACAAAGCAGTGATTGTAAATGAAATGATCACTGATAAACGCTTGGTCTTGGTCTTTGGTCCAAGAGCTGGCAGGAATCCTCAACACAGCCCAAAAAATTTCATCCAAATTTTCAAGGTGTCTAATGGAATTGAGGTCAAGGTCCAGGCAAGCCAGCCAAGTTCACCAACAAAATTGGCAAATCATTTCTCTATGGACTTTTTTTTTTAAAGACAACAGGGCTTAAAGTTGATGAACTGACTTGTTGGAAGCAGACACTTATAAATGTGTCATACTCAGAGTCACTGGATTATTCGGTACCAACCAAACTACTAAGTAACCTGCTTAACTCATATATTACAATATTAGTGCACATACAACCCCAAATCAGAAAAAGTTGTGACAATATGGAAAATGCAAATAAAAAATGTATATGCAGTGTTCCTTACATGTACTTTGACTTTTATTTAATTGCAGACAGTATGAACCAAGAATATTTCAGTTTTTTTCTGATCAACTTCATTTAATTTGTTAATAAACATCCATTCCTGCATTTCAGGCCTGCAACACATTCCAAAAAAATAAGCTGGTATGGGGGAAATTTAGGGCTAGTAATGACGAAAAATAAATAATTATGTGATTTCAAACAGGTGATTCTAATCAAAAGCAATATCCGCAAAAACCGAGTATACTGAGTTTTTGAGGAGTAAAGATGGGCAGAGGATCACCAGTTTATCAACACGTGTAACAAATTATTGATTTGTCTAAAAACAACGTTCCTCAAAGAAGGACTGGAGGGGATTTAGATATTGCTTTCTCTAGAGTGCATAATATCATTAAACAACTCAAGGAATCTGGAGGAATTTCTGTGCATGAAAGGCAAGGGCACAAGCCTAGACTAAAGAGACGTGATCTCCGATCCCTCAGACAGCACTGCATCAAGAACTGTCATTCATCAATAGTTGAATTAACCACATGGGCAAGGGATTACTTTATCAAACCTTTATCAAGCACTACAATACAGAGATACATTCACAAATGCCACTTAACACGGAACTGTACAAAAAAGAAGCCTCATGTTATTGAGAGTCAAGAGTCAAGAATTTTATTTGTCACATACACAGTATAACGTGACGCGAGGATTGCGAGGATCTGGCAACCCAGACTCGTTTTCCCCGATTGCACACAGGACGCACGCTGTTTTGTAGCTGTTAGCAGTTTATTACCTTTGAACTATTTTAATTCCCGATCGCATCTGTATCATATATAATCGTATATATAGTAGGTTTTTACAACATCTTAATCATTTTTCTTCTCGTACCAGCGGATTATATTTTTTGCCGCTAATCGTTATTTAGTAACTTTACAGGTATACCGGCTTGTGTTTGTAGCCATTAGCTAATTATCAGAGTTGCGTCTTCTTTTGCAGTAGTGTGTGTTTTTACAAATTTTTTACAGTCTTTTCCCACCTTCTTTCTGAGACTTAGTTTTTTGTGACGTTTTGTATTACCTTGTATTAAAGCTTTAATTGAGCATTGCATTGGACCATCGGCTGCAGCTGAACCATATCTTCACTCGGCACCCCACAACACCAGCCGAAGCTAAGTACCTTTAATTCATTAATTGTACTAACATGGCTTCTGCTGCGCTTGTTCCCTGTACTGAGTGTGGCATGTTTAGCTATTCTTCCTCCGTTATTAGTGTAAATTTTACTTGTGATAGGTGTAGGCTTGTAGCTAGTCTGACGGAGAAGATTGTAGTTTTAGAGGTGCGCATCCAGACATTAGAGAAGTCTAGCTCAGCTCCTAGCTTAGCAGATCTGGATGACACAGGTGAAGTTAGAGCCCCAGGCCCGGCAGAGCCCTCGCAGCAGGGTAAGTGGGTGACGGTTTGGCGACGTAGTCGTAAGGCTAGTCCACGAGAGCACCACTGTTTACCTGTTCACGTGTCCAACAGGTTTGCCCTCCTCAGTGATACACCTACTGAGCAGCCTGTTGAAAGAGCTCTGGTCATAGGTGACTTATTTTACGACACGTGAAACTTGCTACCCCTTTAGGGACACCAGCAGCTAGAGTTCTCTGTATCCCCGGAGCCAGAGTGCCGGACATTGTAACGAGTCTTAGTGAACTTGAGAGCCGCAGATTCTCTAGGATAGTTATTCATGTAGGGGCTAATGATATACGCCTTCATCAGTCAGAGGTTACTAAGGCTAATTTTGTAGAGGTGGTTAGCGTGGCGAAGGCGATGTCCGATGCTGTAGTATGCTCTGGCCCCATCCCAATGCGGCGAGGTGACCAAGCCTACAGCAGGTTATGGTCGCTGAACTGCTGGCTGTCCAAGTGGTGCTCTGAAAACAACGTGGGCTATATAGACAACTGGACAGCCTTTGAGGGTAAGCCCTGTGCCTTTTAGGATGGGACGGTGTCCATCCCACTCGGGAGGGTGCTGCTCTCATCTCCTGCAACATTGCCCATAGTCTTATGGCCCGGTTAGACCTGATGAATATTTAGCCTTAAATGAAGCCTCACCTCCTGGATACAGTCATGCTAATCGCCCTCATCCTAATGGTTTGGGGGGGAGGCATAGCCACAATTTTTGACAAAGAGCTAAGTGTTACAACTAAATCCCATTACAAGGCTAATTCTTTTGAAATACTGATTCTTAATGTGGTTGAAATTCCATCGTTATGGAAGTCAAAACCACACTCTTTTCAGCTTATCACTATTTACCGTCCTCCTGGTCCCCTATTCAGAATTTCTTCAAGAATTTGCTAACTTTCTTTCCTGCTTACTACTGTCAACAGATAAGGCTTTTATTGTAGGTGATTTCAATATTCACTTTGACAATGAGCAGGATTCACTTAGAATTGCTTTTCGAGTCCATCGTGGAATCCAATGGGTATCACCTCAGAATGTGATGGGACCAACCCACCCCTGTAATCATACTTTAGATCTAATATTAACATTTGGTATCAATATAGACAACATTGATGTTTTCCCACAAAGTGATTTGATTTCAGATCACTATCTTTTAGTATTTGAACTATCTCTAATAAAAAAATCCTTCTGCCTTGTTTATCACACCAAGCGCACTATCACATCTGCTACTCCAGCTGCGTTTTATTAAAAACCTACCAGACTTGAAATTTAATAGACCTACGGAGATCAATCATCTTGAGTGTGTAAATGACCAATTAGAAGATGTGCTTCGCTCAACCCTGGACAACGACTGCTCCTACTAGGGTCAAACGCATTAGGGAAAAAAGGCTAGCACCATGGGTTTAATGACCACACCCGTACCTTAAAGCAAAGAACAAACGGCACCTAGAGTGCAAGTGGAGACATAGTAAATTGGAGGTGTTTTAAGATTAACTTGGAGGGACAGCATGGCAGATTATAAGCATTGCCCCTCACTAAAGCTAAAGCTGCATACTTCTCTTCAATCATAGAGAAAAATAAGAATAATCCAAGATTTCTCTTTAATACAATCTCCAAATTAACAAAAAAACCCCACAGAAAGTGATTCTCCCGTTCTATGTAATTTTAACAGTAATGAGTTTTTATGACTTTCTTTAATGATAAGATAGAAAACATTAGGCATCAAACTTAATGCTCATCACATCACTTAAGTATTCAGCCACCTTTCAGATGCAGCACTAGTGAAGACATCTGTTTAATGAGCTGTAAATCAAGATTAGAATCTTTTTACCCCAATTACTAATACTGAACAATCCGCACTGATCAGCTCGTCTAAGTCCATCAACATGTTTTATTAGATCCAATTCCTACACGTTTACTCAAACAAGTAATACTTAGTATTATAGAGCCAGTGTTAGTTATTTTTAAATTCATCCCTTACCTTTGGTTATGTGTCCCCAAATCCTTAAGTCTGCCATTATCAAACCACTGATTAAAAAATCCAGTCTGACCATTGTGGTGATATCTAATTATAGACCATTTTCAAATCTAACCGTTTCTGTCCAAAATCTTAGAAAAAGCTGTCCTATTAGCAGCTCTGCAGTTACCTCCAAAGGAATGAAATTTATGAACATTTCAAGTCTGGCTTTCAGGCCCCATCATAGTACTGAAACAGCATTAATTAGGGTACTAAATGACTTGTTAATGTCTTCAGATAAGGGATGTCTTTCTTTCCTTGTTCTGTTAGATTTAAGTGCAGCATTTGACACTATAGATTATGATGTTTTAACAAAACAGACTAGAAAATACTGTAGGTATTAAGGGATCAGCACTTTCTTGGTTTAAATCCTACTTAAACTGAATCGGTACCAGTTTGTTTCATATAAATAATCTAAGGTCTACTCTCTCAAAAGTGAAGTATGGCGTGCCTCAGGGGTCGCTTTTATTCTCTCTGTACATGCTGCCACTAGGCTCAGTTATTAATAAACATGGCATTAGTTTCCACTGGCTATGCAGATGATACACAGCTGTACATATCAGCCAAACCTAATGACAGCCTTACAATCAACAAAATTGAGGACTGTGTAAAGGGAATAAAAGATTGGATGTTATTTAATTTTCTCTTACTTAACTCAGATAAAAACGAGGTTCTATTAGTGGGACCCAAGGCTGTGAGAGACAGGTTGGCTACATCTATCCTAAATCTAGATGGCTGTCCAGTATTGCCCAGTCTGTCCTGGAAAAAACTTAGGGGTCACACTTGATTCACATTAGCACATTAGCAGCATCATCACTCGAATTGCTTTCTTTCAATTACGTAATATCGCTAAACTTAGAAATATCCTCTCTTTTTAATGATGCAGAAAAACTTGTCATGCGTTTTATAAAACCTCAAGGTTTTGGATTACTGTAACGCCTTACTTACTGGATGCTCTAGTAAATCTATAAATAAACTTCAATTAGTTTCAGAATGCAGCTGCCCGAGTGCTAACTCGAACTAGAAAATTTGATCATATCACTCCTGTTCTATCATCATTGCACTGGTTACCAGTCAAACTTCCGCATTGATTACAAATACTTCTTATAACTTATAAAGCTCTACATGGCCTGGCCCCACATTATCTGAGTGAACTCTTAGAGTTTTACAATCCAACTCGTCTACTTTCGTTCGCAGGGTAGAGGACTTCTTTTAGTTCCTAGAATTAAAAAAGTCACAGCTGGGGAAAGGCTTTCTCATACATGGCCCCCCAACTATGGAATAACTTCCCACTTTCGTTCGAGATTCAGACACTCTCCAAAGTTTTAAGTCTAGGCTAAAGACATAACCTATTTACACAGGCTTTTGACTAGATTTAGAAAAACCAGGATGCATGGCTTGGGTCACTGGGGCCAGAGTCTGGAGTCATGTCTGGCCTGCCTGCCTTGTCCGCTAAGCCGGGAGTGTCGAGTGGGCGGTCTGGCTGCTGAATTGGGCTTCGGTCCTCATGATCTTGACTCATGCATCCTTGCCTTAGAATAAGGGCAAGCTGGGGTTCATAGTCAAAGAGTCTTATGGTGATCAGAGGCATTGGTTGCTTGTCTTCTGCCTCCCGTGGGGTTGCCGATGTCTCATGTGATCCCTCTTGGCTGTGGTTTCCTACCAGTTTCTCCTCTTTTCTAGCTATGCTGCTATAGCTAATGCCTGCCGGGGTCTCATGCTACACATGGCATCAGTGATTGTTAATAGACACTGTGCTCTTAATCAATAACTAATTGCATTTTCTGTTTTCCTCTCCGAGCTGTGTTTCCTGTGCCGGTTTTTCCAGCCCCACACATGATGTTCAAATCCACTGCAGCTCCACTCAAGCTGCTTCCGTCATCAGCTCCAGCCCCACCATACCCGGGCCACTTAATGCCGATGTGCATACTTCACATTTTATTCGAACTTTGACTCCATGACTTTAGTTTCGCTCTTAGATTTATCATCTATGCCGCCCAAGGAGGTTGGGTCCCTTTTTGAGTCTTGGTCCTCCCAAGGTTTCTTCCTATAACACCCAGGGAGTTTTTCCTTGCCACTGTCACCCTAGGCTTGCTCAATTTGGGAATGGATATAGTTATTAGGAGATAATCTAAACTTGTAAAGTTGCTTTGAGACAATGCTCCATTGTAAAAAGCACTATATAAATAGATCTCACTTGACTTGACTTGACTATAACTTGCAGTGAAATCTCTTACATGACACTCCGTAGTTAATGAATTGTGAAGTGTAGAGGAAGGATATCAATATATACATAAAAAATATATACGTTGTTAGGAGTCACGCTGACTCTGGCTCGTTACGCTAGAGGTCAGCGTTGACCGCGCATGTGCCAGATTTGGTGGTGACACCTGTTGGTCGGGCTATTTAAGCGTACATTCCCATAGGGGCGTTGTATGCTTACGGCGTGCGTTTTTGTTTGGATTTTTTCTGTTTGTTCCTTCGGTGGCTGAGTGGCGCATTGGGTTTAAACAATGTCAACCTATGCTTCCGCCCAGGGTTCCATCTTCAGCCATTGAAGGATTTTCAAACAACGTTTTCTTTGTTGTTTTATTAATTAAACTTTTGTTTATTTAGTTCGTTTAGTTTAGTTTTTTTTTTTTTTTTGCTTTCGGAATTTCCATCTGGAGCTTACAGCATTTGGTCCTAAATCTTTTATACTTCTGTTTTCACAAAAGTGCACAAAGAAGGCAAGAAAAATAAGAAAAAACAGACCTATTTACAAAACCATGTCCAGAAGTGGCACCAACTTCTTTGGGCTCAAAGGCATCTGGGATGGACCATCACACAGTGGAAATGTGTCTTGTGGTCAGACAAATCAGTTTTTCAGATATTTTTTTGGAAAAAATGGATGCCTAGTGTTTTGGACCAAAGATGAAAAGGACCATCCAGACTGTTATCAGCAATAATTCCAAAAACCAGGGTCTTTCATGGTATGGGGTTGGGCCAGTGCCCTTGGCAAAGATCATTATCAGTTCTGTGATGGCAGCATTAATACAGAAAAGTACACTGAGATTTTAGAGCAACATGTGCTGCCTTCAAGACGTCATCTTTTCCAAGCATCCATGCATTTTTCAACAATACTGTAGCGATTATGCAAGCCCTCCAGCTTGCATCCATCTTGTTTTGCTCCCCCTGCCTTCTCCTTCCTACCCAGCAGGTGGGGGTGTAGCCACCTGCTGGTCAGTCCTCTATATATACCCCTCTTCCTGTAAACTTCCTTTGTCTGGCTTCATCACACTATGGTTGATCCTTGGCTCCTCTCTGGTCTCGTCCTTCATGCTGGTTTGTCTTCCTCTCCTTTTCTTGCCTCTTTGTGTCCCAGTCTCAGTTCATCTGTGTTCTTTGTATTGGTTAGTTGTCTTAGGTTTAAGCTGTGTTTGGTGTTTAGCATTGTTGTTGTGTGTCAGCATTGTTTGTATTAGCGTTAGCCTTGTTAGCTTGTCTCATGTGTTAGATGTTTGTTGTGTTAATGAGCATTCTTAGTTTATGTCTGTGTGGTTTGTTTGTATTATTTAAGATGTTCACTGTAAATAAACCTTTAGCACTTGTGAGTACGTCTGCCTCCCTTGTCCTCCCTTGTCCATCCTGTGGATCTGACCGGATTCGGCACTCGCCCGCCCCAGCGAAACGCCTGCATCCTCGTGTTCATTTCTGACCCCAGATTTCATGGCCATGACAGAGGCTCAACGAGCACTTCAGGGGGTTGTGGAACCCCTGAGACCTGCCAGAAGGGCGAAGGAGTTTGCGGGGCAGATTGTTGAGGGGTCTGAGGCGGCGAGGCTCATTTCGGATTTATTGGCCATGCTGGGTGCTGTCGATTTGGCAGTGGCCTAGGGACTTGTCATTGCTGGATCATGGGTCAGCTCACCTCCAGCACCTCCGGAAAATGTCCAGAGCGCACCCGTCTCGGAGGACATCAAGAGAACGCCCGCCTCGGAGGACGTCCAGAGTGCATCTGCCTCAGAAAACATCCAGAGCACGCCTACCTCGGAGAACGTCCAGAGTGCGCCCACCTCGGAGAGCGTCCAGAGCGTGCCTGCCTCGAGGAACGTCCAGAGCATGACCGCTTCAGAGACATTCACCGACAAGTCAGCACCTGTCCAAAAGTCTGTCAAGTTGGCGCCCATCCGAAAGCCTGTCAAGTCGGTGCCCGTCTTCAAGACCGTCATGTCGACGCCCGGTCCAAGACCTGGAAAGGGTAACCCCATTTCTGTGGCTGCCGGCAGGCTAGCTTACTCCTCGGGTCTGAGTACTGAACTGTGAATGCGCAGGGCCCCTTAGGACACCTGTCCTTTATCCTATGGTCCAGAACTGCGCCTGCGTGGCCTTCGAGCCGAGTCTCCTTATTGTCTCCTGTTTTGCGTAGTCTTGTGTCTGTACCTCCTCCGTTCTGGCCCCCTGCTTTATTCTCATCTGTATTTTGCTCTGCTCCCTTGGGGTAGACTGGGTCTGTCAGGTTTCCTTGTTTTTGTGTTCCTGTCCTTTGCACTTCGGAGCCGTGCCTTCAGAGGGGGGTTATGTAATGATGATGCAAGCCCTCCAGCTTGCATCCATCTTGTTTAGCTGTAGCCACCTGCTGGTTTGTCCTCTATATATACACACCCCTCTTCCTGTACACTTCCTTTGTCTGGCTTCATCACACTATGGTTGATCCTTGGCTCCTGTCTGCTCTCATCCTTCATGCTGGTTTGTCTCCCTCTTCTTGTCTTGCCTCTTTGTGTCCCAGTCTCAGTTCCTCTGTGTTCTTTGTATTGGTTAGTTGTCTTAGGTTTAAGCTGTGTTTGGTGTTTAGCATTGTTGTTGTGTGTTAGCATTGTTTGTGTTGGTGTTAGCCTTGTTAGCTTGTCTAATGTGTTAGATGTTTGTTGTGTTAATGATTATTCTTAGTTTATGTCTGCGTGGTTTGTTTGTATTTTTTAAGATGTTCACTGTAAATAAAAATTTTGCACTTGCATGTACGTCCACCCTCCGTTGTCCTCCCTTGCCCCGAGCATGACAAAGACAATGCAAAACAAGCCAAAGCAGAAAAAGTTAGGACTGAAAAATGTAAATCCCTTCCAGTCTTTCTTATTGAAAGAAAATTTCAATAATTTTCTTACACATTTGTTGATAAACTGGGGATCCTTTGTCCATTCGTGGATACTGCTTTTGTACCAACCTTTTTTGGAATGTGTTGCAGACCTGAAATGGGAATGAATGTTTATTAAAAAATGAAATGAAGTTGATCAGAAAATAAATCATATTGTCTGCAATGAAACAGAAGTCAAAGGAAATGTAAGGAACACTGCATACATTTTTTATTTGCAGTTTTATTTGCATCCATTCCGTTCCAACTTTTTCCGATTTGTGGTTGTACGTTAGCTCTTGTAACAGTTGCACAAACACATGTAACAGCACAGACTCAGCAGAGAAAGTTTATTAAACACTTGCAGCGTCATCATGAGCAGACAGAATGCTGAGTAAGCTGGTCTTACCACTCAGGTGAACTACGCAAAAACCATGCATGGATCAAGGGACAGCTGTAGATTACTTTCTTTTAGA
Organism: Ancistrus triradiatus; assembly: GCA_025084515.1. NCBI lineage: Eukaryota > Metazoa > Chordata > Actinopteri > Siluriformes > Loricariidae > Ancistrus > Ancistrus triradiatus. The sequence goes on along the minus strand of JAJAGP010000786.1, from coordinate 181,054 downwards.
GAATTACTTTAGTCAGATTTATTTATATATGATCGGGCAAAAAGTATTTAGTCAGCCTCTGATTGTGAAAGTTCTACTTAGAAACATGAGAAAGGTCTGTAATTTTCATCATAGGTACACTTCAACTATGAGAGACAAGATGAGAAAAAAAATCCAGGAAATCACAGTATAGGATTTTTAAAGAATTTAGTTGTAAATTATGGTGAAAAAAAGTATTTGGTCAATAACAAAACTCAATAATTTGTAACATAACATTTGCTGGCAATGACAGAGGTCAAATGTTTCCTGTAAGTCTTCACCAGGTTTGCACACACTGTAGCTGGTATTTTGGCTCATTCCTCCATGCAGATCTCCTCTAGAGCAGTGATGTTTTGTGGCTGTTCCTGGGCAACACAGACTTTCAACTCCCTCCACTGATTTTATATGGGATTGAGGTCTGCAGGGGGTTGAGGGCTAAGCCACTCCAGAACCCTGAAATGCTTTTTACAGAGCCACACCTTTATTGTCCAAGCAGTGTGTTTGGGATCATTGTCATGCTGGAAGACCCAGCCACATTCCATCTTCAATGCTCTCACTGATGGAAGGAGTTTTTGACTTAAAATGTCATGATATATGGCCCTGTTCATTCAATCCTCGTCTATGCCTCGTCTATTATATTATTATGCAAGATGTGGCAACAAACAAACAACAAACATAAACGCTGTCTGGTGGTGCACCTCAAGCAGCAAGGTCCAGATCACCCCTAGTAGTAAAGAGAGGCATAACAGGCAGAGGTCTGGGGCGATCCGTGACACCAATTTACTATGTTGCTACTTACATTCTAAACTCTGCGCTGTTTGCTTTTATGGTACGGTTGTGGTCATTATACCATGGTGCTAGACTTTTTTCCATAATGCGTTTGAGCCTAGCAGGAGGAATTAAGTCCAGGCTTGAGTGAAACAAGCATTCTAATTGGTTGTTCACACACTCAAGATGATTAGACTCCATAGGTGTCTTCAATTTTAAGTCTGGTAGTTTATTAATAAACACAGCTGGTGTAGCAGATGTAATAGGCTCTATGCACGCTAGGACTGTGACGCGTTTCCGTCTTTATACCGGCATTCCAGCTTCCGGTCAGCTTAGGCGACTGTAAACAAAGTTCTGAAGTGCTGGGAATACAGAGATTTACATTCGCATAATGAGTAAGAACGTTTTGCAATTTCAAAAACAAGAACGAGGGGCATCAGAACATTGTTCTGTCCCGTTGTGTTCGGTGTCAGCAAGGTATAACTGTCTTGTGAAGTTTTCATTCGTTTCCGCTGGACGAGGAGATCAGAAAAAATTTATTGTCAACAGCAAGAGGGATAACGTTCAAATCACCAAACACACAAAGGTCTGTAGTGTCCATTTCACTGGTATGGACATGAACTGAGAATGAAAATGACGTGAGCTTAGTTGCAAGGGTATGAAACTCCACAGCCTGAACAGTCATTGTGACATGACTAAGGAGACTTCATATTCATGTATGTCCCTCTAAATCATTAAGTAATTCATTATAATACATTATAAGTAATACATATTGTGAAAATTGTGCAATACTATTCAATGTGCAATATATATATATATATATATATATATATATTTGAACCTAGGACCTTCTGGTCCAGAGGCCAGTACCCTAACCGTTAGGCTACCACAGTTCATTATATATATATATATATATATATATATATATATATATATAGATATATATATATAATATATATATATCTATATATATATAGATATATATATATATATATATATATAATATATATCTATATAATATATATATATACATATACACTACTATAAAAAAAAATAAAGGGAACACTCAAATAACACATCCTAGATCTGAATGAATGAAAAATTCTCATTGAATACTTTGTTCTGTACAAGGTTGAATGTGCTGACAACAAAATCACACAAAAATCATCAATGGAAATCAAATTTATTAACCAATGGAGGCCTGGATTTGGAGTCACACACAAAATTAAAGTGGAAAAACACACTACACGCTGATACAACTTTGATGTAATGTCCTTAAAACAAGTCAAAATGAGGCTCAGTATTGTGTGTGGCCTCCATGTGCCTGTATGACCTCCCTACAATGCTTGGGCATGCTCCTGATGAGGTGGCAGATGGTCTTCTGAGGGATCTCCTCCCAGACCTGGACTAAAGCATACACCAACTCCTGGACAGTCTGTGGTGGAACGTGACGTTGGTGGATGGAGCGAGACATGATGTCCCAGATGTGCTCACTCAGATTCAGGTCTGGGGAACGGGAGGGCCAGTCCATAGCTTCAGTGCCTTCATCTTGCAGGAACTGCTGACACCCTCCAGACACATGAGGACTAGCATTGTCCTGCATTAGGAGGAACCCAGGACCAACCGCACCAGCATATGGTCTCACAAGGGGTCTGAGAATCTCATCTCAGTACCTAATGGCAGTCAGGCTACCTCTGGCGCGCACATGGAGGGCCCTCCAAAGAAATGCCACCCCACACCATTACTGACCCACTGCCAAACCGGTAATGCTGAAGGATGTTGCAGGCAGCAGATCACTCTCCACGGCATCTCCAGACTCTGTCACGTCTGTCACATGTACTCAGTGTGAACCTGCTTTCATCTGTGAAGAGCACAAGGCACCAGCGGCGAATTTGCCAATCCTGGTGTTCTCTGGCAAATGCCAAGCATCCTGCACGGTGTTGGGCTGTGAGCACAACCCCCATCTGTGGACGTTGGGCCCTCATATCATCCTCATGGAGTCGGTTTCTAACCATTTGTGCAGACACATGCACATTTGTGGCCTGCAGGAGGTCATTTTGCAGGGCTCTGGCAGTGCTCTTCCTGTTCCTCCTTGCACAAAGGCGGAGGTAGCGGTCCTGCTGCTGGGTTGTTACCCTCCTATGGCCGCATCCACGTCTCCTGGTGTACAGGCCTGTCTCCTGGTAGCGCCTCAAGCCTCTGGACACTACGCTGACAGACACAGCAAACCTTCTTGCCACAGCTCGCATTGATGTGCCATCATGGATGAGCTGCACTACCTGAGCCACTTGTGTGGGTTGTAGAGTCCGTCTCATGCTACTACGAGTGTGAAAGCACCACCAACATTCAAAAGTGACCAAAACATCAGCCAGAAAGCATAGGTACTGAGAAGTGGTCTGTAGTCCCCACGTGGAGAACCACTCCTTTATTGAGTGTGTCTTGCTAATTGCCAATAATTTCCACCTGTTGTCTATTCTGTTTGCACATGTGACAACAGCATGCAAAACTGATTGCAATCAGTGATGCTTCCTAAGTGGACAGTTTGATTTCACAGAGGTTTGATTTACTTGGAGTTATATTGTGTTGTTTAAGTGTTCCCTTTATTTTTTTGAGCAGTGTATGTGTATATATATATATATACACCTCAATATTTGAATCGTGTATATGTGCTTATGCACGTGTATACATTTTTGTGTCTTTATTATTATTTTTTGTTTTTCCTCTATTTATGTGTATATATGTATATATGTACGTATGTGTAGGTCTCATGTCTCTACACCCTTGTTATTCTTGCACATCGGAGACGGTAGAAACGCAATTTCGTTCAGATGATGTACACTCCCTGCTGTATAGTCTGAATGACAATAAAGTTGACTTTGACTTTATTATTAAGATTATTAAAAATAATAATTATTAATTATGAATCGTGTTCCAACGATATGTGTTCAGTGTCCGGCGTTTAAAACCGGAAGTTTGTCCGCCAGTATACGAGAACCCGGAAGACAAGCGTGCATAGAGCCTATAGTGCACTTGTGATATCGAGGGAGTAGGATTTAGGATTAGAGATAGCTAAAAAAACAGAGATAGTGTTCAGAAATCAAATTACTTTGCTGGAAAACAACAAGGTTATCTATATTGATACCAAAGTTAATATTAGATCTAAAGAAGGATTACAGCGTTGGGTTGGTCCCATCACATTCTGAGTGATACTCATAGATTCTAAAATGGACTAAAAAAGCAATTTAAGGTGGATCCTGCTCATTGTCAAAGTGAATATTAAAATCACCTACACTTAAAGCCTTATTAAAAACCTTAAATTAAGCCTAAAATTCCTGAATAAATTCTGAATATGGACCAAGAGGGCAGTAAATAGTGATAAGCTATAAAGAGTGTGGTTTTGGCTTCCATAACATCAGTCACATTAAGAATCAGCACAAATTTGCCTTTTAATGAGATTTAGCAGTTACACCTAGCTCTTTATCGAAAATTGTGGCTATTCCTGCCCCAACACCAGTAGGACAAGGGTGATGAACATGACTGTATCCAGTAGGTGAGGCTTCATTTAAGGCTAAACATTCATCCGGTCTAATCCAAGTTTCAGTAAGACAGAGTGTGTGTAAATGTTTATCAGTGATCATTTAATTTACAATCACTGCTTTGTTTGTAAGTTATCTAATGTTAATTATACCACAGTTAGTTCCGACCCCGTAATTGGCTGAGAAACGCTCCAGCCATGCAATTATTGCACGTTAACGGCACTGTGACCGACGCACTTTAACTATTATTCCGCGGCATAAACACGTAACCTATCAACGATGCCCGCCCTTAAAAGCTGCCCAAATGAAAGCTATAATTAGTTTATAAAATATATCGGTTTAGAAAACGATTTAAATTTGGAAGATGAAGCTATTAATGACCAACCTGAGCCAAAGGTGTATTACCTTTAGGATTTGGAAGCACTGGAAAACCGAAACAAAGTCAGTCTTTTAAATCAATTGTCCCTGGGCTTTTAATAGATTCACAGCTCGATTGAAGAGCAGTGAGACTGAACATCAGTTTTAGTCCCATCAACAAAAATGAACTGTATCAGCTTGATCACTCACAAAGGTGTCGTCTGGTGGAGTTAAAGTGAAGTTAAAGATTTGCTTCAGTCAGTAGAATAGTGTATCTTAGTAACCTGCCTCATAAACCCGAACCATTTTATTTGCTGAATGTAAATAAACGTTTTTTTGGATAAACTAAAACTTACCAAACAATATATTTGTGTTTGTTGTCTGTATAATAAACAGTTATTTTAATGACTTTAATGAATGAAGAGCTTAGCCATTGGGTAATGCTAGAATGAAATTATTTTACCCCGTGGAAGGGTGACTAACAAATCATTTTTGCTGTCCTCTTTATCTTAAAATATAACAATAAATGGCAGTAACAGAACTGTGGTGTAATCGCAATAATACACTCAAGGGCGTGCTTTAACGTGAGATATTGGCACGGGTGTGATAATCTTTGGCACTCAGCCTGTGTCCTTGTGCCTGTGACCGCATCACACTGGTACCCACATCTCACACTACTGCTTTGGACAGCACCTTCGTATCTCTAACCACCACTACAAAATTAGCCTTAGTCACCTCTAATTGGTGAAGGCATACAGTGCGGCAAAAAAGTATATAGTCAACCATTGATTGTGCATGTTCTCCTACTTAGAAAGATGTGAGAGGTCTGTAATTTTCATCATAGGTACACTTCAACTATGAAAGACAAAATGAGAAAAAAAATTCAGGAAATGACATTGTAGGATTTTTAAAGAATTTAATTGTAAATTATGGTGCAAAAATAAGTGTTTGGTCAATAACAAAAGTTCAACTCAATATTTTGTAACAACCTTTGTTGGCAATGACAGAGGACAAACGTTTCCTGTAAGTCTTCACCAGCTTTGCACAAACTGTAGCTGGTATTTTGGCCTATTCCTCCATGCAGATCTCCTCTAGAGCAGAGATGTTTTGGGGCAACACGGACTTTCAACTCCCTCCACAAATTTTCTGTGGGGTTGAGGTCTGGAGACTGGCTAGGCCACTCAAGAACCTTGAAATGCTTTTTACGGAGCCACTCCTTTGTTGCCCGAGCAGTGTGTTTGTGATCACTGTCATGTTGATGGTTTAAAATCTCACGATACATGGCCCTGTTCATTCTTCCCTTAACAGCTGTCCTGTCACCTTTGCAGAAAAACAGCCCCACAGCATGAGGTTTCCACCCCCATGCTTCACAGTAGGTATGGCACAACTCATAATTCTTCTTCCTCCAAACAAAGCGAGTTGAGTTTTTACCAAAAAGTTCTATTTTGGTTTCATCTGATTACATGATATTCTCCCAATCTTCTTCTGGATCATCCATATGCGCTCTGGCAAACTTCAGACACTCCTGCACATGTACTGGCTTAAGCAGGGGGACACGCCTGGCACTGCAGGAGTCCCTCTCGGAATAGTGTGTTACTGATGGTAGCCTTGTTACTTTGGTCCCAGCTCTCTGCAGGTCATTCATCAAGTCTCTCCATGTCGTTCTGGTATTTTTGCTCATCGTACTCATGATCATTTTGACCCCATGGGATGAGATCTTGCGTGGGGCCCCAGATCGAGGGAGATTATCAATGGTCTTGGATGTCTCCCATTTTCTTATAATTGCTCCCACAGTTGATTTATTCAAACCAACCTGCTTGCCTGTTGTAGATTCATTCTTCCCAACCTGGTGCAGGTCTACAATTTTCTTCCTGGTGTCCTTCGACAGCTCTTTGTTCTTGGCCATGGTTGAGTTTGGAGTCTGACTGTTTGAGGCTGTGGACAGGTGTCTTTTATACAAATAACAAGGCCAAACAGGTGCCATTAATACAGGTAATGAGTGGAGGACAGAAGAGCTTCTTAAAGAAGACGTTACAGGTCTGTGAGCGCCAGAAATCTTGCTTGTTTGTTATTGACCAAATACTTATTTTCCACCATGACTTACAATTAAATTCTTTAAAAATCCTACACTGTGATTTCCTGGATTATTTTTTGACATTTTGTCTCTCATAGTTTAAGTGTACCTATGATGACAATTACAGACCTCTCTCATCTATCTAAGTAGGAGAACTTGCACAATCAGTGGTTGACTAAATACTTTTTTCCCCACTGTATAGCCCCTACATGAACGACTATCCTAGAGAATATACATCTATCAAGCTTGCTAAGGCTCGCTACAATGTCCGGCACTCTGGCTTCATACATGTAACCCTAGCTGCTGGTGCTCCTAAAAGGGTAGCTCATTGCACGTGTCCTAAAACCAGAGCTCTTTCAACAGGCTGCTCAGTGGGTGTATCATTGAGGACAGTAATCCTGTTGGACACGTGAACAGGTAAAGAGTAGTGCCCTTGTGGTCTATGTCACCGAACTGTCACCCACTTGCCCTGGTGCGAGGGTACTGCCATTGCGGGGGAACTAACTACACCTGTGGCATCCAGATCTAACAAGGTAGAAGCTGAGTTAACCTTCTCTAACGCCTGGATGCACACCTCTAAAACTACAGTCAGACTAGCTACAAGCCTTCACCTATCACAAATGAAATTTACACACTCGGCACAGGGAAAAAGCACACCAGAAGCCTTGTTAATACAATTAATTGTTAATTGTATAAGTCTCCAGGAGGGCCTCTGGAGACTTGATGGCCTCCAGGAAGGCTTCTGGAGACATGACGACCCTCTGGAGGGCCTCAGAAGACTTGACGGCCTGACTAGGGTTGACGGCCTCTTGGGAGGCCTTACTTGGCTTGACGGCCTCTTGGGAGGCCTCTGGAGACATGACGGCCTTCTGGGCAGCCTCAGGGAACTTGATGGCCATCAGGAAGGCCTTTCTTGGCTTGACGGCCTCCTAGCAGTCCCCTCTTGACTTGACAGCCTCCGAGATGGCCTCTGGAGACTTGACGGCCGCCGGGACAGCCTAGCTAGACTTGACGACCGCCGAGATGGCCTGGCTTGGCTTGACGGCCTCCGGGAGAGCCTGGCTTGGCTTGACGGGCGCTGGGACGACCTGGCTTGGCTTGATGGCCGCCGGGACGGCCTGGCTTGACTTGACGGTCGCTGGGACGGCCTGGCTTGACTTGATTGCTCCCAGGACGGCTTGGCTTGACATGACGGTCGTGACGGCTTGACTTGGCATGACAGCCGGGACGGCTTGACTAGGCATGACAGCCGGGATGGCCTGACTTGGCGTGACGGCCGGGACGGCTTGACTAGGCATGACGGCCAGGATGGCTTGAATTGGCATGACGGCCAGGAAGGCTTGATTTGGCATGAAGGCCCCCGGGACGACCCTATTTAACTTGATACTACCCGGGACTTGGCTTGGCATTGACTTGACAGCCTCCGAGACGGCCTGGCTAGAATTGACGACTACCGGGACGGCCTGGCTTGACTTGACGACTGCCGGGACAGCCTGGCTTGACTTGACGGCCTCCGGGACGGCCTGGCTTGGCTTGACGCCGCCGGGACAGCCTGGCATGATTTGACGGCCGCCGGGATGGCCTGGCTTGACTTGACGGCCGCCGGGAAGGCCTTGCTTGACTTGACTGCTCCCGGGACGGCTTGGCTTGACATGACGGTCATGATGGCTTGGCTTGACATGACGGCCATGACAGCTTGGCTTGGCATGATGGCCGTGACCGCTTGGCGTGGCATGACGGCCGTGATGGCTTGACTTGGCATGGCGGCCGGGACAGCTTGACTAGGCATGATGGCCGGGACGGCTTGACGTGGCGTGACGGCTGTGATGGCCTGACTTGGCCTGATGGCCGGGACGGCTTGACTTGGCATGAAGGCCCCCGGGACGGCCCTATTTAACTTGATACTACCCGGGACTTGGCTTGGCATGACGGCCCCCACGATGACCTGACTTGACTTGAAGGCCCCCGAGATGACCCGACTTGACTTGAAAACTCCTGGGACATGACTTGGCTTGGCATGACGGCCCCCACGATCACCTGACTTGACTTGAAGGCCCCCGGGATGGCCCGACTTGACTAGATAACTCTCGCGACATGACTTAACTTAGCATGACGGCCTCCACGGAGGTCTGACTTGACATGGTGCCTCCTGTGAAGGCTTGACTTGACATGGTGCCTCCTGTGAAGGCTTGACTTGACATGGTGCCTCCCGTGAAGGCTTGACTTGACATGGTGCCTCCCGTGAAGGCTTGACTTGACATGGTGCCTCCTGTGACAGACGACCTGGGCGCTGATACAGGAACTGATGACCTTGCTGCTGCTCCAGGAGCTGATGTCATAGGTGCAGACACAGGAACTGATGATCTTGGTGCAGGCACTGGAGTAGCAGACCTTGAAGAAGACTCAGTCGCTGACGACCTTGGTGCAGGTACAGGGGCTGATGGTGTCATGGCGTGCCCAGCCCCAAACCCAGGAGACCCTGCAACCATGGGCAGACCTCTAACCGACGTGGCTATGGGACCAGGTGACATGACCGACTTAGACCCGGAAACGGAAACAACACGCGAGAGTGAGACGGCCCACAGCTCATCACCTAAGCTGGGCCATGCAAATAACACAGCTAGCAGCTCATCCACCGAGCTGAGCTGCGTGGCTGGCTTGGAAGCGAGACAGACCAGAGGAGCATGCTCAGAGACGGGGCTAACGGGCTCGGGCAGAGAGATACATAGCGCGAGGTGCTCAGATCAAGGACAAAAAGACCCTGAGGGCCCTGACACGGGACTGAGAAGCTCCGATGGCCTTGACAAAAGACTGAGGGGCTCTGAAGGCCCTGACATGAGACGGAGGGGCTCTGAAGGCCCTGACACGAGACTGAGGGGCTCTGAAGGCCCTGACACAGGACTGAGGGGCTCTGAAGGCCCTGACACGGGACTGAGGGGCTCTGAAGGCGCATAACTAGACACGGGGCTACGAGGCCCGTAACTCGCTGAGGGACTACGAGACATGACCAGCTCTACTGAAGGGCTAACAGGCTGGAGGGACACCGACGCACCGACACTAGAGCACTCAACAATCGAGCAAGATGTCACTAATGGTTCGAGAGCGGGGCCAAGTGGTATGAACGGCAGAGCTCAGCGTAGCTATAGACTCGGAAACGGAGCTAATCAGCAAAGGCCATGCAGTTAGAGGCTCATCAACCGGGTTCCGCCTGGCTATCGGCTCAGAAGAGGGGCTAAACGGCACGGATTAGGCAGTTAGCAGCTCAACAACTGGGCAAAGCATAGCGGAATGGCTCAGAAGCGGGGCTAAATGGCGGAAAAGACGAGGTTAGCAGCTCAATAACCGAGCTAAGCGTTGCTGACGTTTTGGAAGCGGGGTTAAAGGGCGTGGACAAAGTGACTAGCGGCACATTAACCGGATTTACAGGCGAGACAGACTCAGAATCAGGGCTAACCGACGAGGGCAAGGCCGCTAGAGGCTCAATATCCGAGCTACGAAACAAAACTGACTCGGAAACGAGGCTAACCGACGGGGACACGACGGCAAGCGGCTCAATATCCGAGCTACAAGACAAAACTGACTCGGAAACGGGGCTAATCGACGGGGACACAATGGCTAGCGGCTCAATATCCGAGCTACGAGACAAAATTGACTTGGAAACGGGGGGGGGACCGGAACTTAAATACATACGCCCCAGCCACGCGCGGGAGTAATTAACTAAAAAGAAACCAATAACAATAAGCCACGCCAACGCGATCAGCCGGCATGAGTCCAGGGTGCGACCATCTTGGAAATCACGGCGAATTGTGGGCAATGAAGTCCATTCCCACAAGACGCCATGAAAATAATGAAAACATCGGGGGCAGGGCATGCCCCCTGACACCCTGGCTGCCCGTGGTCCCATATTGTCCTTGATTTCGTCACGGGCCTCCCCAATTCCAATGGCAAGTCCATTATCCCTACTGTTATCGACAGACTTTGCAAGGCTGTTCACCTTGTAGGTCTATTCAAGCTCCCTATGGCCCTGGAGACGACCAACATATAGTTTGACCAACATTTATGGTATTCCCTCGGATATTATCTCGGACCGGGGCCCTCAATTCATCTGGAAAATTCAGGTGTAGAAAACCTTCTGTAAGGCCATTGGGGCCACGTTTAGCCTCACATCAGGGTTCCGCCCCCAGTCCAATGGTCAGGCTGAACGGGCCAATGAAGAGATCGAGGCCACTCTGTGCTGTCTGACAACTAAGGACCCGACAAAGTGGAGTTCCCAGCTGGCCTGGGTGAAGTATGCTCACAACATTCTTACCAACTCCACCACAGGCCTTTCCCCTTTCGAGGCCTCATTAGGATACTAGGTGCCACCCTTCCCTGACCTTGAAGCCGATGTGACAGTTCTGTCCATTCAGCAACACCTTCGACGCTGTTGGAAAACATGGAACTCGGTGAAGGTGGCCCTCCTCAAGCCCTGTGGCGCTGCCCAGCACTCAGCCAACTGCCACCAGAGACCTGGACCCGTCTACACCCCTGGCCAATCTGTTAAACCGGTCGCCTCCTCGGGCGTTATTTTAGCATGTTCCCTCACTTTCACCTCGTTTGTTTTGTTTTCCCCGAGTGTGGCATGTGTGTTTGCTTCCACAGAAATTGACTGGGATTTCATCACCTCGACTCCACCGTTCATTCCACACCTGATCCTTATAATCACCTCTCCATAAATCTCTGGCTCAGACTCCCAGAACTCACCAGATTGTTGCGTTATGTTACCTGGTATTGTTACTAACTCCTAGCTTCTTGTGCCTAGTTCCAGTTCCTAGCTCATAGCTCAAGCTCCTAGCTCCTAGCCTGTTAACCTAGCTTCTCTGCTCAGTTGGTTTTCTGCTCCCATGCGGTTTTTGTTTTCCTGGTCTGGTGCTTATGCTCAGTTTGTTCTATTCCAGCATCCAGTCCTCTCCGTGGCTGCCTAGGTTGCAATACTGGCAAGGAGCTCATCTGGTTTGTGGAAGCAATTTACCTTCCACCGCTGCATTCTGTCTGGTTCCTTGTTCACTCATTCCGTTGTTCCAAGCTCCCTGAACTCAACTGACCTCTCGTCAGCTCTCTGATTTTGTTTTGTCTCGTTTGCTTATCCCTGACTGTAGACATTGTGTAACTAAAACTTTGGTTTTAGTAAGTCATTGTCTGTGTGGATCTGCATCTTGGGTTTTCAACCTATAACTTTAGTGGGATCCCTGGATCCCTAACATAAAGAGTAGAAGTCTGACCAATATTGTTGTCAGGTCCATTAAAAGCTTAATATTTTGCAGTTGCAGGTTTGCCCCCCCCCACCCCCCTTTAGTTTGTTTAAGAGTGTATGTACATACACCACACCTTTCACAGAAAAATGGTGAAACATTACATTCTTAATAGTCTTAGCTATCATTAGCATGACATTTAGTGTGGGATAGCTTTACTCTTTGGTTTTGTTGGACCTTGAAGCTGTGTGCAGACAGCTTTTTTATATAAAGAAGAGTCAATATTGACCCACCCAGTTTTGATGGCTTCATACAGTTGATGGGAATTTGAAACACACTTTAAAGTTAGGTTGTGCTGAATGTGAGACTATATATATATATATATAGAGAGAGAGAGAGAGAGAGAGAGAGAGAGAGAGAGAGAGAGAGAGCATGGTGGTGCTTGAAAGTTTGTGAACCCTTTAAAATTTTCTGGCTTTCTGCATAAATACGTCGTAAAACATCATCAGATTTTCACAAGTAGATGAAGAGAATCCAGTTAAACAAATCAGACAAAATTATTATACTTAGTCATTTTATTTATTGAGGATAATTATCCAATATTACATATCAGTGAGTGGTAAAAATATGTGAACCTTTGCTTTCAGTATCTGGTGTGACCCTCCTGTGCAGTAATAACTGCAACTAAATGTTCCTGTAACTGTTGATCAGTCCTGCACACCGGCTTGGAGGAATTTTATCCCATTCCTCCGTACAGAACAGCTTCAACTCTGGGATGTTGGTGGGTTTCCTCACATTAACTGCTTGCTTCAGGTCCTTCCACAACATTCCGATTGGATTAAGGTCAGGACCTTGACTTGGTCATTCCAAAACATTATTCTTCTTTAACCATTTTTTGGTAGAACAACTTGTGTGCTTAGGGTCGTTGTCTTGCTGCATGACCCACCTTCTTGTGAGATTCAGTTCATGGACAGATGTCCTGACATTTTTCTTTAGAATTCTCTGATATAAGTCAAAGTTCATTCTTCCATCAATGACGGCAAGCCGTCCTGGCCCAGATGCAGCAAAACAGGCCCAAACCATGATACTACTAGCACCATGTTTCACAGATGGGATTAGGTTCTTATGCTGGAATGCATTGTTTTCCTTTCTCCAAACATAACGCTTTTCTGTTACACCAAAAAGTTCTATTTTGGTCTGTCCACAAAACATTCTTCCAATAGCCTTCTGGCTTATCCACGTGATCTTTAGCAAACTGCAGACGAGTAGCAATGTTCTTTTTGGAGGGAAGTGGCTTTCTTCCTGCAACCCTGCCATGCAAACCATTGTTGTTCAGCGTTCTTCTGATGGTGGACAGCTTTTTTATATAAAGAAGAGTCAATATTGACCCACCCAGTTTTGATGGCTTCATACAGTTGATGGGAATTTGAAACACACTTTAAAGTTAGGTTGTGCTGAATGTGAGACTATATATATATATAGAGAGAGAGAGAGAGAGAGAGAGAGAGAGCACGGTGGTGCTTGAAAGTTTGTGAATTCTTAAAAATTTTCTATATTTCTGCATAAATACGACCTAAAACATCATCAGATTTTCACACAAGTCCTAGTAACTCTTTATCCAAGTAGATAAAGAGAATCCAGTTAAACAAATGATTCAAGATTCAAGATTCAAGATTTATTTGTCACATGTTCATTCGTAGTTGCTACAAAGAGACAGTGAAATGTACAGTGACTTCTCTAGGACTGTGTTTTATAGTGACTATTAATGAACATTAACATGAACATTAGCCAATGTGAGAGAGGCCTTCAGTTGCTTAGAAGTTAACCTGGAGTCCTTTGTAACCTCGCCAACTATTACACACCTTGATCTTAGAGTGATCTTTGTTGGTCAGCCACTCCTGGGGAGGGTAACAATGGTCTTGAACTTTCTCCATTTGTGCACAATATGTCTGACTGTGGAGTGTTGGAGTCCGAATTCTTTAGAGATGGTTTTGCAACCTTTTCCAGCCTGATGTGCAATAACAACTTTGTTTCTGAGGTCTTCAGAAATCTCCTTTGTTTGTGCCATGATGCACTTCCACAAACGTGTTGTGAAAAGCAGACTTTGATAGACCCCTGTTCTTTAAATAAAACACTGTGCCCACTCATAGCTGACTGAATTGCATGCCCGTCATTCCACTGATTAAAAACACCTGACTCTAATCTCACCTTCAAATTAACTGCTAATCCTAGAGGTTCACATACTTTTGCCACTCACTAATATATAGCTGAGAGAACTGACGCGAGGACTGCGAGGATCTGGCAACCCAGACTGATTCTCCGCGGTTGCACACAGGACGCACACCGTTTCGTAGCTGTTAGCAGCTTATTACCTTTGAACTATTTTAATTCCCGATCGCATCTGTATCATATATAATCGTATATATTGTCGTAGGGTTTTACAAACATCTTAATTATTTTTTTTATTCTCGTACCGGCGGATTATATTTTTTTGCCGATAATCGTTATTTAGTAACTTTACAGGTATTCCGGCTTGTGTTTGTAGCCATTAGCTAATTACCAGAGTTGCGTCTTTTTCGCAGTAGTGTGTGTTTTTATAACTTTTTTACAGTCTTTTCCCACCTTCTTTCTGAGACTTAGTTTTTTGTGACGTTTTGTATGAACTTGTATTAATGCTTTAATCGAGCATTGCATTGGACCATCGGCTGAAGCTGAACCAGATCTTCACTCGGCACCCCACAACACCACCCGAAGCTAAGTACCTTTAATTAATTGTACTAACATGGCTTCTGCTGTGCTTGTTCCCTGTGCCGAGTGTGGCATGTTTTGCTATTCTTCCTCCGTCATTAGTGTAAATTTTACTTGTGATAGGTGTAGGCTTGTAGCCAGTCTGACAGAGAAGATTGTAGTTTTAGAGGCGCGCATCCAGACATTAGAGAAGACTAGCTCAGCTCCTAGCTTAGCAGATCTGGATGCCACAGGTGAAGTTAGAGCCCCGGCAGAGTCCTCGCAGCAAGGCAAGTGGGTGATGGTTCGGCGACGTAGTCGTAAGGCAAATTTTTGACAAAGAGTTAGGTGTTACAGCTAAATCCCATTACAATGCTAATTCTTTTGAAATACTGATTCTTAATGTGACTGATCCATCCTTATGGAAGTCAAAACCACACTCTTTTCAGCTTATCACTATTTACCGCCCTCCTGGTCCCTATTCAGAATTTCTTCAGGAATTTGTTAACTTTTTTTCCTGCTTACTACTGTCAACAGATATTAGTATAACAATATTCACTTTGACAATGAGCAGGATCCACTTAAAATTAATTTCGAGTCCATCTTAGAATCCATGGGTATCACTCAGAATGTGATGGGACCAACCCACCGCTGTAATCATACTTTAGATCTAATGAACACTGGTATCAATATATAGATACCTGATGTTTTCCCGCAAAGTGATTGATTTCAGATCATACTTTTAGTATTTGAGCTATCTCTAAAAATAAAATCCTTCCCCGGTAATTTCACACCAAAGCGCACTATCACATCTGCTACTCCAAGCTGGTTTATTAAAAAAACATTACCAGACTGAAATTTAATACACATACGGAGATCATCATCTGAGTGTGTAAATGACCAATGAGAATGTGTACTTCGCTCAACACTTACACGACTGCCCCTGCTAGGGTTTCAAAGTTAGGGAAAAAAAGGCTAGCACCATGGTATAATGGACCAACACCCGTACCTTAAAGCAAAGCACACGGCATTTAGAGTGCAAGTGGAGACCATAGAATTGGAATGGGCGTTTAATATTGCTGGAGGGGACAGCATGCAGAGTATAAGCTGCCCTCACTAAATCTAAAGCCTGCATTACTTCTCTTCAATCATAGAGAAAAATAAGAATAATCCAAGATTTTCGTTATACAGTATCCAATGTAACCCAAAAAAAAACCATACAGAAAGTGATTCTCCCGCTCTGTTGTAAGTTTAACAGTAATGAATTTCATGACTTTCTTAGATAAGACAGAAACATTAGGCATAATAAAAACGCGATGTCACACATCACCAAAAAATTCCGCAACCTTCACAGATCAGGTAATAGTGAGACATCTGTTTAAGAGCTGTAAATCTAGAATCAACTAGCATCTTTACCCCAATTACTAATACTGAAACTATCCGCACTGATCAGCTGTATAAAGTCAATAAACAGTTATAGATCCAATTATACAACGTTTACTCAAACAAGGACTTACTAGTGTTATAGAGCCAGTGTTAGCTATTTAAATTAATCCCTTACTTAGGGTATGTTGCCCCAAATCCTTTAAGTCTGCCGTTATTCAAAACCACGATTAAAAAAGCCAATCTGAACCTTGTGGATATCGAATTATAGACCATTTTCAAATCTACCGTTTCTGTCCACAAAATCTTAGAAAAAAGCCGTCTAAGCAAGCTCTGCAGTTACCTCCAAAGGAATGAAATTTATGAAACATTTCAGTCTGGCTTCAGGCCCATCTAGTACTGAAACAGCATTATAGGGTACTAAAATGACGTGTTAATGTCCTCAGATAAGGGATGTGTTTCTTTTCTTGTCCTGTTAGATTTAAGTGCAGCTTGACACTATAGAATCATGATGTTTTACTAACAGACTGAGAAAATACTGTAGGTATTAAAGGGATCAGGCACTTTCTTGGTTTAAAATCCTACTTAACGGACTGGTTATCAGTTTGTTCATATAAATAAATCTACGGTCTAAGCTCTTCAAAAGTGAAGAAGTATGGCGTGCCTCAGGGGGTAGTGCTTGGCCTGCTTTTATTCTCTGTTACATTGCTGCACTAGGCTCAGTTATTCGGTTAAAACATGGCAATAGTTTCCATGCTTATGCAGCTTGATACACCAGATGACATATCAGCCAACACCTAATGACAGCCTTACAATCAACAAAATCGAAGCACGGTGTAAGGAATAAAAGATGTGGATGTTATTTAATTTTTCTCTTACTAACTCAATAAAACTGAGGTTCTTTTAGGTGTGTGAGAGACAGGTTGGCTTTACATCTATCCTAAATCTGATCTAAGATGGAGTCCAGTAGTGCCCAGTCCGTCTGTAAAAAACTTAGGTGTCACATTGATTCAGAATCTCTCCTTGATGCGCACATTAGCAGCATCACTCGAATTGCTTTCTTTCAATACGTAATACGCTAAACTTGAAAAACTATCCTCTCTTTTAATGATGCAGAAAAAACTTGTTCATGCGTTATAACCTCAAGGTTGATTACTGTAACACCTTACTTACTGATGCTCTAGTAAATCTATAAATTAAACTTCAGGTAGTTCAGAATGCAGCGGCCCGAGTGCTAACTCGAACTAGAAAATTTGCTCAATCACCCTGTTCTATAATCAACTACACTGGCTACCAGTCAAAATTCCGCATTGATTACAAAATACTTATTTGAACTTATAAAGCTTTACATGGCCTGCCCCACATTATCTGAGTGACTCTTAGAGGTTTTACAATCCAACTCGTTCTACTCGTTCGCCAGGGTAGAGGACTTCTTTTTAGTTCCTAGCATTAAAAAAAGTCACAGCAGGGGAAAGGCTTTCCCATACATGGGCCCCCCCAATATGGAAAATAAACCCACACCTTTCGTTCGAGATTCAGAAACTATCCAAAGTTTTAAGTCTTAGGCTAAAGAACATACCTCTTTACAACAGGCTTTTGACTAGAGTGAGACCAGGAGCATGGCTTGGTCACGGGGCCAGAGTGTGGAGTCATTGTCTGGCCTGCCGCCTTGTCCGCTACGCCCGGGAGTGTCGAGTGGGCGGTTCGGCTTGAAAAAACTGGGCTCGGTCCTGTGATCTTGACTAGTGCCCCTTGCCTTAAATAAGGGCAAGAGTGGGGGTTCATAGTCAAAGAGTCTTATGGTGATCAGAGACGGTCGGGTTGCTGTCTTCTGCCTCCCCGTGGAGTTGCCAATGTTTCAGGTGATCCCTCTGGTGGTTTCTTACCAGTTCTCCTCTTTCTAGCTATGCGGCTATAGCTAATTGTGCCGGGGTCTCATGCTACACTGGCATCAGTGATGGCATGGCATCAGTGATAGTTAATAGACACTGTGCTCTTAATCAATAACTAATTACATTTTCTGTTTTCTCTCTGAGGTGTGTTCCGGCAGTTCCAGCCCCACACATGATGTTCATCTGCTGGAGCTCCACTCAGGCTGCTTCCGTCATCAGCTCCAGCCCCATCATACCCAGGCCACTTAATGTCGATGTGCAAACTTCACATTTTATTCAAACTTTGACTCCATGACTTTAGTTTCGCTCTTAGATTTATCATCATTCCCGGGCCACTTAATGTTGATGTGCAAACTTCACATTTTATTCTAACTTTGACTCCATAACTTTAGTTTCGCTCTTAGATTTATCATCTACGCCGCCCAAGGAGGTTGGGTCCCTTTTTGAGTCTTGGTCCTCCCAAGGTTTCTTCCTAGAACTAGGGAGTTTTTCCTTGCCACTGTCGCCCTAGGATTGCTCAATTTGGGATTGGACGTAGTTATTAGGAGATAATCTAAACTTGTAAAGTTGCTTTGAGACAATGCTCCATTGTAAAAAGCGCTATATAAATAAATCTGACTTGACTTGACTTGATATAATATTGGATCATTTTCCTCAATAAGTAAATGACCAAGTAAAATATTTTTGCCTCATTTGTTTAACTGGGTTCTCTTTATCTAGTTTTAGGACTTTTAAAAAAGCTGATGATGTCATATTTATACAGAGATATAGAAAATTCTAAAGGGTTCACAAACTTTCAAGCACCACTGTATTTCCTGTCATTATTTTGTTAATAAATATTCTTATTTATATTATGTTGTTGTCTGGCTGCATTTTTAGCATCTTGAGTTCCCTTTCTATTTTTTGCCTTAGCTGGGAGCCAGACACCACCCGTTTCTGACGGCCATGGGGACTCCGCACACTCTCTGAGCCCTCCTCCTCGACCACAGCCCTCCTTCCAGCATGTTGATACAGGAGCCCCCATCATCCATCCCAAGCCCTATGCCGGTGACCTGTCCAAGTGCCTTGGTTTCTGTTGCAGTCTTCCAGCAGTGTCCTGCAGCCTTTTCCACCACTATCAGTAAGGTCGCATAGATCATTGGCCTCCTTTGGGGTAGGGCCTTGGTATGGGCTGAGACCACCGTGTCCCAGGTACGTTCGGACACGGTTTTGTATCACAACTTCCTTCGTCGATTCAGGGCAGTCTTTGATCACCCAAGATACAGGGAAGCGGCGTCGAGCCATCTCAACAGTTTTTGCCAGGGCTCTCGGTCTGTGGCCGACTATTTCATTGAGTTCTGGTCATTGGCTGCTGACTCCGAATGGAAAGACCCTGCATTGCGCGAGGTATTCCGAAAGGGGCTGTACGAGTGTCTGAATGATGAACTGGTGGCCCATGATGAGCCTGCAGACCTACAGACTATGGTGGATCTGGTAGTTCACCTGGACCGACGCCTCCACAAGCGTCAGTTGGATAGGGAGTTGCGTTCGGTCCAGGCGAACCCTTTCATCCAGTCCAGACACTCTGTGGCAGAGACCAGTCCTGTCGAGGGACCTGAGCCTATGCAGCTGGGATGCACCAGGTTCACTCCGTTTGAACACACCAGGTGCAGAGACAATGAACTCTGTATCTTCTGGGGTCAACCCTGTCATTTCCTACACTCCTGCCCAGTCTGCCCTAAGGGAACTGACTACTTCTTGAGAGTGGGGGTCTTGTTGGGCTCAGCCACCGATTCCTCTCCCACCAGGAACTCATTCTTTACTGTTGATTCTGCGTCTCCCTGGGGTCTCATTCCCCTTCGAAGCCATCATCGAATCCCGGGGCCGAAGAAAACCTTCTAGACCAGGACCTCGCCTCCCAGCTGGGGATTAAGCTGGATGCCCTGGAGGCTCCCCAGCAGGCCTACACCCTGGATGGAAGGTTACTCGCACGCATCACTCACCGTACCATGCCTGTTACCCTGACTGTGTCTGGTAACCACCATGAAGAGATAACCTTCTCCATCATAAGTTCCCCTTTGACCCTATTGGTCCTTGGACACCACTAACTGGTTCGTCACAACCTGACCATCGACTGGAAGTGGGGCAGGATCTCTGGATGGAGTGAGTCCTGTCAAGGGCTGCCTTCTCTCTGCCATGCCAGCATCGAGACACAACACTCGCACTTTTCAGCCCAAAGAGCTCCCGGACCTCTCACGGGTACCCAAGCAATACCACAACCTTCAGGTTTTCTGCAAGGACCATGCTAGGAGCCTTCCCTCACCCATATGACTGCTCCATCAATCTGCTTATTGGGGCTCCTTTTCTCTGCAGTCGGCTCTACAATCTCTCATGCCATGAGAGGAATGCTATGGAGGAATATGTTACCGACTGCCTGACCTCTGGGCTCATCCGACCCTCCACATCCCCCTTGGGTGTTGGTTTCTTTTTCTGACCAAGAAAGATGGCACATTTAGGACGTGTATGACTAATGGGCCCTTAATAAAATTACCAAGTGCAACAAGAGGCCTTTGACCTCTCCAAGGTGCCACAGTCTTTACCAAATTAGACCTGCGTAAGGCATACTATCTCATGTGTATTAAAAAGGGTGACGAATGGAAGACCGCATTTAACACCTCCCTTGAACATTTTGAATATCTGGTAATGCCTTTTTGACTCACTAACACCCCAGCGGTTTTCCAAGCCCTCATTATTGATGTCTTGAGGGACTACCTTAACCGATTTGCTTTTGTATATATAGATGATATTCTAATTTTTTTCCAGGACTGAAGAAGCCCATGTCAGGCATCTCCGTCAGGCCCTTCCTGAGAACAGACTTTTTGTTAAGGCTGAGAAGTGTGAGTTCCATGTGGAATCTGTCAGGTTTTTGGGATTTATCATCCAGAGAGGGTGCATCAAGGTGGACCCCGCAACGATCCAAGCAGTTTCAGAGTGGCCCACTCACCCGGGGTGCAAGGAGCTGCAGTGTTTCCTTGGCTTCACCAATTTTTACCGCTGATTTATACGGGACTACAGCTAGGTGGTGGCGCTTCTGACCTCATTAACCTCCATAAAGAGTCCTTTCCATTGGATTGCTGATGCTGACAAGGCCTTCAAGAAACTCAAGACCCTGTTTACCTCTGCTCCTGTCCTAGTTCAGCCTGACCCTAAGCGTCAATTTATCATGGAGGTGGACACATTGGACTCTGGTGTGGGCACCGTTCTCTCCCAGAATAGTGGCCTAGACAACAATCTGCACCTCTGCACCTTCTTCTCTCGCCGCCTCTCCCCAGCATAGGCAAATTATAACGTTGGCAATCTGGAATTACTGGTGGTCAAACTGGCATTGGAGGAATGGAGGCACTGGCTCTAGGGTTCTCAGCAACCATTTGTCGTATGGACTGATCATAAGAACTTGGCTTACATAAGGACGGTGAAGAGACTGAACTCTCGTCAGGCCCAATGGGCGCTGTTTGACTTCTCGCTAACCTAACGGCCTGGATCCCGTAATGTTCAACCTGATGCACTCTCCTGCCAGTTCTCCCGCGAGGAGTCTTCTGAGACCTCCGACACCATTGTCCTTCCTGATCACCTGGTAGTCTGTCTGTCAAGAAGCAGCTGAAGAAGCGGAGGGTGAAGAACCCGGGGGTCGGGGGGGTTCACCTCCTGATCACAAGTATGTGCCCACCTCTGTCCAAGCCACTGTCTTCTCTGGGTCCATAATTCGAAGTTTGCCTGCCACCCAGAAGCCCATTGTACTATGTCCCTGCTTCACAGATATTTCTGTTGGCCTTCCTTGGGCACCGATGTTAAAGAATATGTGGCAGCATGTACCACCTGTGCTCGGCACAAGTCCTCCCATCAGCCTCCTGCCAGAGTTCTGCAGCCTCTCCCTGTCCCTTGGCGTGCCTGGTCCCACATTGCTGTGTATTTCATCATGGGGCTCCCTGAGTCAAGTCAAGTCAGATCTATTTATATAGCGCTTTTTACAATAAAGCATTGTCTCAAAGCAACTTTACAAGTTCAGATTATCTCCTAATATCTACGTCCATTCCCAAATTGAGCAAGCCTAGGGTGACAGTGGCAAGGAAAAACTCCCTAAGTGTTATGAAAAAGAAACCTTGGGAGGACCAAGACTCAAAAAGGGACCCAACCTCCTTGGGTAGCGTAGATGATAAATCTAAGAATGAAACTAAGGTTATGGAGTCATATTTCAAATAAAATGTGAAATATGCACATCGGCATTAAGTGCCCTGGGTATGGTGGGGCTGGAGCTGATGATGGAAGCAGCTTGAGTGAAGCTGCAGCGGATGAACATCATGTGTGGGGCTGGAATTGGTACAGGAACACAGCTCAAAGAGAAAACAGAAAATGTAATTAGTTATTGATTAAGAGCACAGTGTCTATTAACAATCACTTATGCCACGTGTAGCATGAGACCCCGACAGCATTAGCTATAGCAGCATAGCTAGAAAGAGGAGAACCGGTAGGTAACACAGCCAAGATGGATCACATGAGATATCGGCAACCCCACGGGAGGCAGAAGACAGCAACCCGACGTCTCTGATCACCATAAGAGTCTTTGACTATGAACCCCCAGCTCTGCCCTTATTCTAAGGCAAGGATGCATGAGTCAAGATCAAGACTAAAGCCCAGTTCTGCCAGACCACCCACCCGACACTCCCAGCTAACGGACAAGACATGCAGGCCAGACATGATTCCAGACTCTGGCCCCAGTGACCCAAGCCATGCATCCTGGTCTAAATGTAGTCAAAAGCCTGCGTAAATAAGTATGTCTTGAACCTAAACTTAAAATTTTGGAGAGTGTCTGAGTCTCAAACGAAACTGGGTAGTTTATTCCATACCCTGCGAACGAAGTAGACGAGTTGGATTGTAAAACTCTAAGAGTTCACTCAGATAATGTGGGGCCAGGCCATGTAGAGCTTTATAAGTTATAAGAAGTATTTTGTAATCAATGCGGAATTTGACTGGTAACCAGTGTAGTGATGATAGAACAGGAGTGATATGATCAAATTTTCTAGTTCGAGTTAGCACTCGGGTGGCTGCATTCTGAACTAATTGAAGTTTATTTATAGATTTACTAGAGCATCCAGTAAGTAAGGTATTACAGTAATCCAACATTGAGATTATAAATGCATTAACCAGTTTCTCTGCATCATTAAAAGAAAGGATATTTCTAAGTTTAGCGATATTACGTTATTGAAAGAAAGCAATTCGAGAGATGTTGCTAATGTGCGCATCAAAGGAGAGATCTGAATCAAATGTGACCCCTAAGTTTTTTACAGACAGACTGGGCAATACTGGACAACCATCTAGATTTAGGATAGATGTAGCCAACCTGTTTCTCACAGCCTTGGGTCCCACTAATAAAACCTCAGTTTTATCTGAGTTAAGTAAGAGAAAATTAAATAACATCTAATCTTTTATTTCTTTTACACAGTCCTCGATTTTGTTGATTGTAAGGCTGTCATTAGGTTTGGCCGATATGTCCAACTGTGTATCATCTGCATAGCAGTGGAAACTAATGCCATGTTTACGAATAACTGAGCCTGGTGGCAGCATGTACACAGAGAATAAAAGCGGGCCAAGCACTGACCCCTGAGGCACGCCATACTTCACTTTTGAGAGCTTAGACCTTAGATTATTTATATGAACAAACTGGTACCGGTCGATTAAGTAGGATTTCAACCAAGAAAGTGCTAATCCCTTAATACCTACAGTATTTTCTCGTCTGTTTAGTAAAACATAATGATCTATAGTGTCAAATGCTGCACTTTAATTGAACAGAACAAGAAAAGAAACACATCCCTTATCTGAGGACATTAACAAGTCATTTACTACCCTAATTAATACGGTTTCATGGACTGTAGTAGCCTAGCGGTTAAGGTACTGGACTCTGGACCAGAAGGTCCAGGGTTCAAATCCCACCACTGACAAACTGCCACTGTTGGGTCCTTGAGCAAGGCCCTTAACCCAAAAATTGCTTGGATTGTAAGACTTTACCAATTGTAAGTCGCTTTGGATAAAGGCATCTGCTAAATGCTGTAAATGTAAATGTAAATGATGGGGCCTGAAGCCAGACTGAAATGTTTCATAAATTTCATTCCTTTGGAGGTAACTGCAGAGCTGCTAATAGACAGCTTTTTCTAAAATTTTGGACAGAAACAGTAGATTTGAAATTGGTCTAAAATTAGATATCACACTAGGGTCAAGATTGGCTTTTTTAATCAGTGGTTTGATAACGGCAGACTTAAAGGATTTGGGCACATAACCAAAGGTAAGGTATGACTTGAAAACAACTAACAGTGGCTCTATAATACTAGGTATTACTTGTTTGAGTAAACGTGTAGGAATTGGATCTAATAAACATGTTGATGACTTAGACGAGCTGATCAGTGCGGATAGTTCAGTATTAGTAATTGGGGTAAAAGATTCTAATCTTGATTTACAGCTAATTAAACAGATGTCTTCACTAGTACTGAATCTGGAAGGTTGCTGAATAGTTTGGTGATGTGATGAGCATCGCGTTTTATGCCTAATGTTTTTATCTTTTCATTAAAGAAAGTCATGAAATCATTACTGTTAAAATTACACAGAGCGGGAGAATCACTTTCTGTAGGGTTTTTTGTTAATTTGGAGACTGCATTAAAGAGAAATCTCGGATTATTCTCTATGATTGAGGAGAAGTATGCAGCTTTAGCTTTAGTAAGGGCATGCTTATACTCTGTCATACTGTCCCTCCAAGCAATCTTAAACATCTCCAATTTACTATGTCTCCACTTGTGCTCTAGATGCCATGTTCTTTGCTTTAAGGTACGAGTGTGGTCATTATACCATGGTGCTAACCTTTTTTCCCTAATGCTTTTGACCCTAGCAGGAGCAATCGTGTCCAGGGTTGAGAGAAGCACACATTCTAATTGGTCATTTACACACTCAAGATGATCGGGCTCCATAGGCGTATTAAATTTAAAGTCTTGTAGGTTTTTAATAAACGCAGCTGGAGTAGCAGATGTGATAGTGTGCTTGGTGTGATAACGAGGCAGAAAGATGTTATTTATTAGAGATAGCTCAAATACTAAAAGACAGTGATCTGAAATCAAATCACTTTGCGGGAAAACATCAAGGTTATCTATATTGATACCAAGTGTTAATATTAGATCTAAAGTGTGGTTACAGCGGTGGGTTGGTCCCATCACATTCTGAGTGGCACCCATGGATTCTAAAATGGACTCGAAATTAATTTTAAGTGGATCCTGCTCATTGTCAAAGTGAATATTGAAATCACCTACAATTAAAGCCTTATCTGTTGACAGTATTAAGTAGGAAAGAAAGTTAGCAAATTCCTGAAGAAATTCTGAATAGGGACCTGGAGGGCGATAAATAGCGATACTCTGAAAAGAGTGTGGTTTTGACTTCCGTAACGATGGATCTGTCACATTAAGAATCAGTATTTCAAAAGAATTAGCCTTGTAATGGGATTTAGTTGTAACACCTAGCTCTTTGTCAAAAATTGTGACTACGCCTCCCCCCTGACCAAGGACGAGGGCGATGAACATGACTGTATCGAGGACGTGAGGCTTCATTTAAGGTCAAATATTCATCCGGTCTAATCCAAGTCTCAGTAAGACAGAGAGCATGTAAGCATTTATCAGTGATCTTTTCATTTACAATCACTGCTTTGTTTGTAAGTGATCTAATGTCAAGTAATCCTAGCTTTAGTCTAGGGTTGTTATTTCTATGGGAGTTATCTGTGTTTATACTAATGAGGTTATTAAAACAGACTTTTCGAGAGCGTTTTTGTTTAGTACAGATGCAGGTAACAGACACAGTTTCAATAACGTGAGTTCTGGGTCCAATCCTAAAAGGCCAGGCTTACCCTCAAAAGATGTCCAATTGTCTATAAAGCCCACATTGTTTTCAGAGCACCACTTGGACACCCAGCAGTTCAGTGACCATAACTTGCTGTAGGCTTGGTCACCTCGCCGCATTGGGATGGGGCCAGAGCACACTACTTACATCGGACATCGCCTTTGCCACTCTAACCACCTCTACAAAATTAGCCTTAGTAACCTCTGACAGGTTCTCCAAGGCCATCTGTCTGGTGGCTCTTCCCAAGCTGCCCACTGCTCTGGCAACTGCTGAAGCTCTGTTTGACCAAGTTTTCAAGATCAGGACATCACTCCTCAAGGCCCATGGTGACACCCAGCACACCGCCAACCGTCATCGCAAGCCGGCACACGAATACTCTGTGGGGCAGTCTGTCTGGCTCTCGGTAAGAGACATTCCTCTCCGCGTCGAGTCCAGGAAACTAGCGCCCCGTTTTATTGGTCTGTTACCCGTGAATAAGGTAATCAATCCCACTTCCGTCCATTTAAAATGACCTAGACATATGCGTATTCATCCCACATTTCATGTTTCACAGCTCAAGCCGGTTGACTCCTCAGGCCTGAACAAATTATGAAAAAATAACACAAAACAAATGATGAAAAAATAACAAATCTTAGAGAAACTTAAACAATGAGCTACCACTATAACTTATATTTCCAAAATTCTGATTACTTAAAAAACTGTTCTATCCCAGAACAAACAAACAAAATGATGTTTTGTCGCACCTGAAATGTACATTAAAATACAATCTGGTAGCAAAGCTAATTAATTTGATAAATATCGTTTTATAACAATTCTGCAAACCTGTGGTTGGGTTTATCAACCATGCCTGCACATTGAGACTGACCTGCAGAGGGCGCACACACTCAGATGCCTTTGCTTCTGTAGGGATTGCTTAGAGTTGCTCTGCTCCCCCGAGTTACTTGATCAGTACTGTTTTGTATTTATTCCAAGTTATGCAAATGATTTTCCATGATCAGTCTAACAAATAAATAAAAAGAGTAAAAAAAAAAAACTAATTCAAGAAAATTAAGTTTTCAGACTTCAGACAATTATTATGTAAACCAGCTTTGCAACCTCTGATGCAATTTAAAGATCACAGTGATCAGTTCTTAATCATCTTTTTGTTATTAAAGTAATATTGATTGTTAGTGATTGATTGTGTTGTGTGACATTTTCTGCTTTACCTGATTGAGTTTATACTTAAATTAAGCATGCCATTTATATCTCTGGTTTTATCTGAGGGGTTAGAAGCTGGACAGGGGATCATTCCCCAGCTCTTCAACAGCGACCCTTATCCAGCTCTGCAATTGACTGGCATCCCACCCAGGGCACGCTTATGCCTGTGACCCATGTTCTCTGGGGATAGTTGCCAGACACTCTCAACCCTGACCATGCTAAAGAATGATGCAGCATTAACACATTTATAATAAGCTGTCGGAGCTGAACAAGGTAACTGGAGTTAGAACAGGAAAAGAAACATTGTAACAGTACTAAAGTATATGCATTTTAAAGATAATAAGTAAGATAACAGCATTAATGTGTTGAACAGTGGCACATTCAGAATGTTTCAATAATCTTATAATTGTATAATAATAAGTACATGCTAAATTTGTATAACCAATGCAATTACAAATACAACCATGTTGCTTAATGTTTCCGATTCAGGAGCTTCTACATATTTATAGAGGTGATGTAGATCAGTCAAAAGACGAAAAAGAACAGAATCATTTTTCAGCCTGATGCTTCATGCTGATGATCATCTGTGTGATTTCTGAAAGAAAAGTAAATGGATGATTTGCATAACAATGATGAAAGTGCATGGGAACTATTCTGCAGAGAAAAATGTTGTATACCTTTATTTTAGATGGTCTTTGCAGCTCGTGGTTTGATGTATGAAACCTGCAGGATTTTCTTTGGTGATTGTTGTTGGTGTTAGTTATGCAGCCGAAATGTGGGAATCAAATTGAGGGTTTCATTTTGTAAAATTGGCTAACATTCATTCATTCATTTCCTTATCCACTTAATCTTAGTCAGAGTCATGGGAAAGCCAGTGCCAATAGCCAGTGGAACAGGGCGCAAGGCAGGAAAACCCTAGACAGGGCAGCAATCCATTATAGGGCACATACACACATTCATTCACTCACTCACTCACTCACTCACTCACTCTCTCACACACGAAGGGCACTTTGGAAACACCAATTAACCTAAGACACATGTCTCTGGCATGTGAGAGGAAATCGGAGTACCTGGAGTAAACCCACACGGATGCAGGGACATACAAACTCCACACAGGCAGAGTCCGGGGTCGGGATCGAACAGGGATATCAGAGCTGTGAGGTGACAGGTCTAACCACTGCACCACCAGGCCACCCAATTAGGCTAACTTCTTATTATTAATGATTCTTTGTTTTAAACTAATGTTGTAGGATATTAATAAGTGCAGATGGATGCTCGGGTGGCACACTGGTGTAATAGTCCATTGTTCAAGTACTACCAGTGCCTTCAGGCAAGGTCAGCCATCACATTCTGACACATTTGACTATATGCCTGACTATCTCAGAGATCATCCCTGCGATGGATTTGCGTCCTCTGTCTGGTATTCTCCAGGGAAAGGGGCCCTGTGAACCTGACCATGAAAAGCAGGGTTAAAACATGGGAAACCAGTAAATTCCTTTAAAAAATCCATAGAAACTTTAAAAATCCATTATTAAATACAAAACTCAAACATGACTCTGCATTAAATATTGATTTACTTATTGTGAAAACTGAGTTCATTCAATAAAGTATTTATTGTGGGATCAAGATGTAGTTCAGGGCTAAGCCATTGGCAAAGGTTCACAGTTTCTACTTATGTGATCTGTTTGTAGGCTAATATAAGTTGCTATGAGTGTCAGTGCAGTGTTAATATTTTAATTAACGTTTTGCACACAATTGGTGCTGACAGACAGAATTCAAATTTTTGTTGGTTTAACAACATGAAAACATCAGGCTTCTAAACAAATAGCTAGCACAAACACTATAAAATAAAGTCCTTAAAATAGCAAAATCTATTAACAACCTGTATTTTATTCTTAATTAAATTCAAAACTTAAAGTAAATATATAAGATAAGAGAACACTCTGCATTTATTTTTAAATATAACCTATAAAATGTGTTTATTTATGGATCAAGATATGGGTTAGGACATAGCTACATTGGCAGGGCTGTAGGGTTTCTACTTCTGTGGTCTGTTTGTTGGCAAATATAAATTTCTGTTTCACTGTCAAAACTGTGCAGTTTTATTATTTAAATTCACTTACTGCAAATAATTGGAACTGACAGCGAAAATGTAATTTTGGTTTAAACAATGTGAAAAAATCGGCTCTCGAAAGCTAACGTTATCTCGTTAACGTTAAGCTTGATAAACTTGCAAACAAATACTGCTAACGCTATTTTTATTAAAGTCCTTAACCTGGGAAATCTAAAAGACCATGAGTGCTTGCAAATGCGTTTGGACTTAACATAACATAACGTGAATACAATCTCATATCCTATGTAGGAATCAAGAAGTGACTTCTGGCAACGCCGAAAACGTTCCCTACAGACTCCAAAGTGCACTGCGGGCGATTTGAATTTTTCATCCTAAACTATATGGACACTAGTCCAATATAGTCTGCTGCAGTTAACTGTAGTTTTTCGAGAGTGTGAGAGTTATTCAAATTTCGTTTTCGACTGTGATTTGTAAAGCAGAAAATCCCTCCACGTAGTGCACTATATAGTGAACAAGTTCTGGTTTCGTGTGCAAGGCTCGTCCCGGCTTCCGCGCTCATAACTCCGCCCACTGTTAGTCACAGATCACGTTGTGCAAAAAAAGTTTGACGTCCTGCCCTAAAAGTTTGTGGAGAAGTTGAGAGAAAAAAAAAGTTTCGAGTGAGTGCGCAGTGATTTTCAGCGCGTCGCTCAGATTCTGCAGATGTCTGTTTGAATTCAGTATTAACGTTTGGGAAAAGTCATAACTTTTTAACTTCGGTTTCGAGGTTTTTAGAAGGACTGACAGGTTTGTGATCATTTGGGTAGATATGCCCGTTTTCACTCCACATTCTGCGTCTTGTAAAAGCGCAATCAGAAACTCGCTTTCGTTAATCGGATAGAGAATTTACGGTGATTTTTGGAGATACCCATACCCGACCTGCTTGATGCGTTTTGAGTTTACGCACAGTTGACGCGTCGTTGAGCGCAGCTTTGAGTTTTTTTATTTTTATTTTTGGGGACTTTTTCTCGGTTATTTGAAGCCATGGATCCGAGCCAGCATAACCCACCAGCGGGGCACCAGGTGGTCCATGTCCGCGGAGACTCCGAGACAGATCTGGAAGCGCTCTTTAATGCTGTGATGAACCCAAAAAGTGCCGCCGTGCCTCCGTCAGTGCCAATGAGGTTAAGAAAGCTCCCAGACTCGTTCTTCAAACCACCAGAACCAAAATCTCACTCCAGACAGGTAAAAAAAATCTCACCTGTATAGCGACATAATTCACTATTACCATGACTATGTGGGGAAAGGTTAGTTATCCCCAATTGTACTTTGGATTAAACATTTAGAGAATCGTCCCTGTGTCTCTACGTTTTATAGTCGTGGGAAGAATTGTTACAGAAATGCTCCCAGCCACAATCTATTAGCTGTTTCTTAGTATCTGCCTACAAACATCAGCCAACCAAGACCCGTATTACTGTTACGTATACACGCTTAAATTTGTGCACCCTAAACTGGAACCCAGTAGAACAGCTTTCAAGTCAAGCCGACTGTGGTGCCATTCAAGATGGACGAATAGTTGATGGATTTTCTTACAGCCATTAGTCATCTAACGAACTACTGATACTGTTGCACAGTGACCTAAACCTTTCTTGTTTTTAATCCTCTTCCTATATATTAGAGAAGATTAAAATTAGAGCTGTCTGTGATACCTCAAGTAGTTAATGCATCTTCTTACAACCATTGAACACATGAAGTCTTTTATTTGCCTTGTCCGGTTTGGGAAACCAAGTCGACTCAAGTTATTCTTAATAGTCTGTATTATTAGATTATTAAGTAGATTGACTAACCATCCCAATAACCCTGTGGGAACTTGTGTTTAAAGAGTCAACTGACTTCCTTTCCACACAAAAAGTTCCAGCTTGCTCTCAAAATGGTTTAGTTTGTTTGTTCACTATGGGGGAGCAACATTTTCAACAACTGAGGACATACAAAGAACACATTTAAATTTGAGATTTAACACTGTCTTACAGATCAACAACAGCTCTCCAGAGTTTTGAGGTAGCAAAGAACCACTGTGACTTTCAGACAGTTCAGGTTAATGTTTCTTCCTAGATCTATTAACCACTCAAAGAATGCTCATGTACACTTTTGTGATGTTTGATTTAATTAATCCCATTTTGGAAACCGTTACACAAAACATCTTCCAAAAATAATCTGTCATTTTGGCACGGATGCATTTCTAGAAGGTTCTTCAAGCAGAGATTTACCCATAATGACAGACCATCCCAGGAACCTTTCAGGAATTTGTTTTGTAAGACTCTACTGACTAATGCTTTTAGTGAAGCTAACACTCTGAGAATGGTGCTCGGAGTTGTTCCTCTGGGGGATTCCTTTCAACAGAAGAGTCTTAAAGGGAACACATTTAAAATTAGAATTTCAACACAAATCGCCATTTTGGAGATCAACAAGTTCTCTATATGATATTGAGGATGAATTAAACCTCTTACGGTAATCTTTCAGACAGTTGAAGTTAAACTGGGTCTACATAGACCTGTTAACCACCAAAACAAAACCAGCGGAACCCTTTTTTAAAGCATGCTCCCAATAAAAATAGTGATGCTGTCCCTCTGAGTTACCTGTTTTAGGGAGGGTTCCAAGTGGATCCCCTTTACATTGTGTGTGTGGTCAAAGTATCTCTTTAGCATCCAGTATGAATTGTAAACACCCAGTGAAGACGTACCTTTTTAAAGCCATATCTTCTGCTGTTGACATTTATTGCAAGTTATTTATTTGTGTTTGTGACTACATCTGTGCACACGTTGTTTATTGTTTTAATTTAAATTTTGCTTAAATTTAATTTAATTAAATTTTAAAAGTTCTCAAATAACTTAACAAGCATTTCACAGAGCCTACTTAAAATAATGTCTCATTAAACCAGGCTACAGTATCATGTGTACATTTAAAAGCATAATTAGAAATGTTTTAGATTGTATTCATAATATGTTTAATGTCATGACATCGAATGAAACTGATTTACGAGAATTTTATGCTTTAAAGTCTATGGAAAAAAACTTTAATGTAGGGATTTTCCTTTTCATAGCGCTACATAAACTTCTTCGTTCTGCGCAAGCGCATCACCTCTCCCTGTAGTCGCAGCCCAAAATACCCCCTTCTTCCCTACATAAGCGTCCTACGTCCGATGGCGTTTATACTGTATCTAGTGCACTTTGTGTTTTGTTGAAGTCGTTTGGAATTCAACCACAGATCCTGTGAGTTTCCCCAACGTAGGCCTCTTGTTTCCTGTCCTGTTTAATCTGGAGCAGGCCAGAGTCGACCTGCTTTTGCTCCTCAAAATGTACAATTTAGACGTTAATTAATTAATTAAAAAACAAACGGATAGTGTGTAAATATATAATTTCTCTATTAAGAATAAGGCTCTGTTTACTGTATCAGAAGACTGTATCAGTTGTAAGCTGCTCTGAAAAAGGTTGTGTGGTTCATGCTGTAAATGTTGAATAGGTGTTGAAAATAAAGATCACTTTATATTAGATCACTTTTATATCTCCATTATCAAACTCAGAAATCACTATTGTGTCTAAAATGCATGTCATAGAGCTGCACTGAGAATCGTGTTTTAATCACGATCATGATTTCTTCTTCAATTATGATTTCATGATTTCTTGCTCAATTCTTTAAGCCCTTTAGACTGATGAGAGAGCGTGGTTCCTTACTGGAACTGTCAGCCAACATACTCAGGTACGAAACTGATTTAAAATGTATGTGAACTTGTATGTGGTATAGGCACCCCAAGGGGTTCAGTCCTGACCTCAGACTGTCTGTGTGTAGTTTGGCAAGTTTTCTCCATGTCTGCCTCTCAAAATCATATGTCCATAATTATATTAGTAACTGAGATACCTGACTTCTTACACAAAGCAACAAGCAACTCCCGCTAGGATAAATCACTTGCAGACCACAAGAGCATTTAAAAAGTTGTTACCTTTGAAGGAAACAATAAGTCCATACTGCTCCTAAATTTAGCAAATAACTCAATCAAACCTTATCTGTCAGATGTTTATATTGTAATCTTGTGATTGCCCCTGTGATCTCTCACACATTCGGTCTTTCTCATGGTGATCTCCTACACCAGCAGGGTGACTCACACTGCCTTGTGAGTCATTCAGTTCCATCTTTAATACTTCACAAAGGCTGTCTTAATGTCTTTCTGAAATTGTTAGCACATTGTCTGCTTGTGTAATAAAACTCCTCATCCCTGTGGCAGGTTGTGTTTTTGAGGTGTGTGTTTTGTGTGACTCAACAGGCTAGCACGGATGCGAGTACTGCCGGCACGCTCACCCCACAGCATGTTCGCGCGCACTCCTCACCTGCCTCACTGCAACTCGGCACTGTCACATCTGGCAACTTGACTGGCCTGAACCCACCGGGTACGTCCCCACAGCACCTGCGCCAGCCTTCCTATGAGATCCCTGACGACGTGCCCCTGCCTCCAGGATGGGAGATGGCCAAGACACCTTCAGGACAGAGATACTTCCTTAAGTGAGTCTAATTGGCTTCTTGCTTCAGACGTGTGGTATTTCGTAAAGGACCAGTTTGTTTTATCTTCACTGATGAGTTGGAGCCAGTATTAGTGGATTTCGTATTTGCATAATGATTGCTGTGCAGGGTCCCATAGGTCCAGACGCATAAAGGGGGGAAAAAAGCAGATTGTTTGCAGTATGGACTTTGCCCCGATTCTGTTCAAGCCACAAATGTATAAGTTTTCATATCAGATTTAAATCTGATTTCGAAAGATGTGAGTCAGTCTGAGTTTTCAGATCTAATGTGATGTGGCTTTCACTAGACGACAAGAGAAACAGCATGGATAAATCCTGCATAAGCTGTTGCGGGGCAGAGCACTGCAGATGTCATGTCTTTCATGTCGTCTTTGTTATTGATGTGAGAAGGAACAAAGACATATAACCTTATAGGCATAAACATCCCACTTAATTCTCAAGTGTGGGTGTGCAAGGTCCTGGCAAACAGTGGCAGTGCAAAATGAAAAGAAAAAAGATGATTTCAGTGTGTTTGCTGTGGCATTCCAAATGACAGCTAGGTTGCTGTCAGGTGTTTGTCACAAAATCCTAGCTGGTTGCAAGGATATTGCAAGGGTGTCCTTGTTGGTTGCTAGGTGGGTGTTTGTTTTGTTGGATTATATTGTGTGTTAAGACGGACTGTTAGTTGAACAATAACAATCACTGTGGAGATTGAAGGTATGGTCCAAGGCTCAAGAAGACTTTGTCATGTTAACCATGTACAGGTATGCACCACATTATACGTCTGTGGTCTATTAAGGTTTTACTACTTAACCCATACATTACCTGGCATCCCAGGGAACGAGTGAGCAGACCGAATGTTTAGAACATCAACGAAAGAAAGGATAACCATGCGACTGATCCCACCAACAGATGCATTCCAAACAATCCGCTAATCTATACTAAACAAATGGCAAAATAAAAGAGAACAAATCAGATAACATGCTACATGAAACCACTAACAAAGAACTGCAAATTTCAAATGAGTAATGGACACAACCAAACCACCATCATAAGATGCAACATTGGCCATACACTACTGACACATACTTGCCTAATCACTGGTGAAGACAGGCCAAACTGTCAACTCTGCTAAGCATCACTAATGGTAAAACACATTTTAATAGAATGCCAAGTGCTGACCACTTTAAGACACACATTCTTCCAAGCAACCAATATGAAGGATATATTTACAAATACTTCGCCAGCAAAAATTCTGAACTTTATATGACATATAAATATAAAAAGCTTGTTGTAACAGGTAACTGATGATGATATGGACTAAACATAACCGTCAGTCTGCAGTGAGGATAGCCAGAAATGTGCTGATTAGTTCAATAAACAATAGTAATTTGTCAATCATACATACCTTACCATTACAAAAATACAATATCATATATCGTATAAGCTGACGTGGCGTTGTCACATAAGTCAGGTGTATGTATTTTAAAATCTGCACACAGATTTAAAAAGTAAAAAGCTACTCTCTATAAACAGTGAAAAATAGAAATTCAGTATGTGGTGGTCAGTGTATGGGAAACACTACAGTATCTTGCCATTTTTTTAACTACACTACAGTAGCAATACAGAATTATAGCATATAATATGAAGTTTGTCAGCATACAGCTCGCATAACATGCAGTTTCACAGCAGGTATCGTGGACGTTAAGCAACATGTACAGTGGTGCTTGAAAGTTTGTGAACCCTTTAGAATTTTCTATATTTCTGCATAAATATGATCTAAAACATCATCATATTTTCACACAAGTCCTAAAAGTAGATAAAGAGAACCCAGTTAAACAAATGACAACAATATTATACTTGGTCATTTACTTATTGAGGAAAATAAAAACACTGAACAACAATAGTGTGCATGGCAGGGTTACAAGGAGAAAGCCACTGCTCTCCAAAAAGAACATTGCTGCTCATCTGCAGTTTTCTAAAGATCATGTGGACAAGCCAGAAGGCTATTGGAAGAATGCTTTGTGGACAGATGAGACCAAAATAGAACTTTTTGGTTTAAAAGAAAAGTGTTATGTTTGGAGAAAGGAAAACACTGCATTCCAGCATAAGAACCTTTCTCCCATCTATGAAACATGGTGCTGGTAGTATCATGGTTTCAGCCTGTTTGGCTGCATCTGGGCCAGGACGGCTTGCCATCATTGATGGGACTGAGTTCTGAATTATATCAGAGAATTATAAACGACAATGTCAGGACATCTGTCCATGAACTGAATCTCAAGAGAAGGTGGGTCATGCAGCAAGACAACGACCCTAAGCACACAAGTCGTTCTACCAAAGAATGGTTAGAGAAGAATGAAGCTAATGTTTTTGAAGGATCAAGTCAAAGTCCTGACCTTAATCCAATCGAAATGTTGTGGAAGGACCTGAAGCAAGCAGTTAATGTAACCCACCAACATCCCAGAGTTGAAGCTGTTCTGTATGGAGGAATGGGCTGAAATTTATCCAAGCCGGTGTGCAGAACCGATCAACAGTTCCAGGAAACGTTTAGTTGCAGTTATTGTTGCACAGGGGGTCATACCAGATACTGAAAGCAAAGGTTCACATACTTTTGCCACCCACTAATGTGCAATATTGGTTCATTTTCTGCAATAAATAAATGGCCAAGTATAATATTTTTGTCTCATTTGTTTAGCTGTTCTCTGTATCTACTTTTAGGACTTGTGTGACAATCTGATGATATTTTAGGTCATATTTATGCAGAAATATACAAAATTCAAAAGTATTCACAAACTTTCAAGTACCACTGTACCTGTATGTAAATATATTGTAGGACTAAATTAAATTTTGCCAGGACCACAGTGCAACACAAAATAATAAAGGACAACACAATTTAGAAATATACAAGGCAATGCATCACAACAAATAAAAGTGGGTACACAGTACTGAACCTCTGGAATGGGTATCATGGGTAGGGTATCATGCAGCAGTGAACTGGCAGTGATGGCACAAATGCTTTGGTACTGATGATGGGTGATCTGCAATGCTGGTATCTTTGTGGATGCAGTGTTTGTGGTAAATGTCTGTTATGGGGAGGAGAGAGGCAACCAAGTGATGGTCTCAGCTGAGAACCCTAATCTCTGTAGGACCTGGCGGTAGAGCTCCAAGGTTGATGCACACTAGAAAGTGATGCACCTGCTCGGCATGCTCTCTGTAGCACCTCTGTATAAAGTGGTGAGAATGGGGTATTGCTTTTTCCAGCCTCCAGTTACTAGATCACAAATTGGCCCTGTTTGAGACAGGGAAGGTCAGTCGGTGGATCCTGCCCCAGAACAGACCACTACTGAAAGGGCAATGGACTCTTTCCAGGATACTCTTTAACTGCTGTGCCATGTGCAATGGCAAGCACAGAGGCCCCATGACCCAGACCAGGTAAAACTGGATTACAACATGGGGAAAACTGCTAATATTTCATAGTAGGACAGAAATGAAGTCAATAAACAAGATAAATAAACAAACATTTGCTCAGTGCTCGAACCTGGGATTTTCAAGGTCTTAGCAACTGTTGCAGTACAAAAATAATTTAAGTATTGATACATCCTTATCACAGCAACCAATGTGGATATGCCACTGAAAGTGAATACAATCTGGACAGACTAATCAAATTTGGCTTACAGGCTGAATGCAGTCTTACAAGCCATAGTGTACAGTAACTAAATATCAGCACATTCTGTTAATAACCCTTAAATGTATAAACTGCAGTTAAGACTTTTGGACACGTTACAGCATGGTGAATGAACTGCTACACGATGTGGTGTAGAGCAAATCGCTAGCCTTGGTGAACTGGTGATCTAGAGTGTAATTGTAAAAAGTAAAACGGCATGTGTTGTGAGTGTTAGCTGATTCAGTTTTATCTCGGTAAACACTCAGACATGCTGTGATTGGATGGAGCTGTGCTGAGAATGAGCTCTCAGGCTCTGTGTGCGTGTGTGTGTTGATCATATTTCAGATCGAACAAAGAAGCAGTGTAGCTGGGAAGAGTGAGGGTAGGACAGGACTGCCAAACTCATCTGCCCCATTTTAGTGCAAGAGCTATTCTTTTTAGTTGACCGAAAGACTAGCTGTTTTTAGGTTTGGAACCGTACCTCGGCATCCTTTGTTTTGAGCTGCATCATTATGGAGGGATCTGTTTTGCTGAACATCGTGTGACGTTTGCTTTTATTTATGTCATCTTGCACGTAAACATTCGGGGTTTGTAAATTTGGCATCGCATCTGACTAGCCGAACATGATTACCCTCAAATTTACAGGGATACAAAGGAGAGCTTTTAAAGCCAGATGTTGGGAGCAGAAACATCTGGAGAACATCTGCTTCATTTGGAATCGTTGTGAAAAAAAGAAGTGGTGCAACAGGGGGACAGGAAAGGAGGAAAACACAACTCGTATATGTATGGAAATTATCCATATTACCTGCTAATGCATGATGCGTAATGTTAGTATCTAAATATGGTGTATATGAGAAAATCAATTCAGAAAAGTCTATAGAGAGTAGGACATTTTAACAGAGCGGTGTTACTGTAAGTAATGTTAGATAAGTAAAGTAATCTAATGGCTTGGATTGTATGGCTTGTGCCTTTTAAATTTTGTGAGTTTCATGGCAGTTGGCGAGTCCACCACCGGTTCGAGTCCTGGTGGTACCTTCCTACTGGGCCAGGCTTCAACAGCTGCATGATTGGCCACCTGACCGAGGGGAGGTTGCACGATGCAACAGCAACCCTTAACCTGAGTTTAATAAAAACAGAATAGGCTCTGGATCCCCTGTGACCGTGACCAGGACAAGCAGGGATTTAACAGGAGAAAAAGACATGTACTTGGACTTACTTTGACATATTGGCTCTCAAGACTCTGTGTACGCATTATGCAAAACACAGAACTTGGTTTGGTAAATTATTTTAAATTCAAAATTGAACTTGCATTAAATTCTCGGTTACTTTGCCTGAAGGTATATCTTTTGTTGTGACTATATTTGTTGTTGTTCTTGTTGTGCAGTTTCAAGTTGTTGTTATTGTGTTGCATGGTGGTTGCTATGGTGTTGCTAGGCAGATTTGAACGCTTTTGGAGGAGGATTATGTTGTGGTAGGTGGTTGATGTGGTGTTATGGTGTTAAAGGATTATTTACTAGGTTCCATTTTAACATGATAGCATCACAGCTGCAGATTTATACAGTGAACTCATTGTAATGTTCAAGAAACCAGTTTGAGATGATTTGAGCTCTGTGACATGACGTATTATCCTGCAGGAAGTAGCATTCAGAAGATGCTATGGTCATAAAGGGATGCACATGATCAGCAACAATATTCAGGCTATGGTGTTTAAATGATGCTCAGTTGTTATTAAGGATTCTAAAGTGTGCAAAGAAAATATCCCCCACACCATTACACCACCACCACCAACAGCCTAAACCGTTGATGTAAGGCAGGATGGATCCATGCTTGATGTTGTTTACACCAAATTCCAACTCTACCAATGTCACAGCTTTCTTCTGTTGTCCAATTTTGGTGAGCCCGTGTGAATTGTAGCTTCAGTTGCCTGTACTTTGAGTTACTGTTGCCTTTCTATCAGCTCATACTACACACACACATACAACCACAAGTCAGAAAAAGTTGGGACGGTATGGAAAATGCAAATAAAAAATATTCAGTGTTCCTTGCATGTACTTTGACTTTTGTTTCATTGCAGACAGTATGAACCCAAGATATTTTAAGTTTTTTTTCTGGTCAACTTCATTTCATTTGTTAATAATCATCCGTTCCTGCATTTCAGGCCTACAACACATTTCACAAAAGTTCGAATGGGGACAATTTAGGGCTAGTAATATAAAAACCTAAAAAAAAAAAAAAACAACTAAATAATGATGTGACTTCAAACGGGTGATGTCAACAGGTGATTACAATCATGATTTGGTACAAAAGCAGTATCCACAAAAAAGGCTGACTCTCTGGGGAGCAAAGATAGGCAGAGGAACTCCAGTTTATTAACAAAGATGTACGGAAATTATTGACATGTTTAAAAACAGTGTTCCTCAAAGCAACACTGGAAGGGATTTACGTATTTCTTTCTCTACGGTTAAAATTCAAGGAATCTGGAAGAATTTCAGTGCGCAAAGGACAAGGACACAAGCTTAAGCTAAAGGGCATGATCTCTGATCCATAAGACGGCACTACATCAAGAACCGTCATTCATCAATAGCTGATAGAACCATATGGGCAAGGGATTACTTTATCAAACCTTTAACAAGCATTACAATAAGGAGTTACATTCACAAATGGCATTTAAAACTTTACTGTGCAAAAAGAAGTCTCATGTTAACCATGTCCAGAAGCAGTGTCGACCTCTCTGGGCTCAGGGGCAACTGGGATGAAGGAAAGGCAGGACAGGTGAGAAGTCAATACGCTGGTGGCATGAGAGATCGAGAAAGTCAAGGGTGGAATCTGAACAACAGCAGCAACCGTGTCAAAGTAACACTTTTTAAAATGGAAATTAAAATGATAAAGTAAGTAGGACCTCTGTTTCCTTCACTCTCCAGTTGAGGTCAGTGCAGATGTGTTCACTTTGCACAGCAGCAGATCAACAGTGAAAATGTAGGCTGTGGGGAATCAATTCTCGATCTTTAGAGATGTTAGACAAGAGTTCTATAATCACTGTTCATGTAAGCTGTCAAGAATAATGTTTTTTGTTTGTTTTTGTGTGAAAACAAAAAAGCACAAAAAACAAACAATTTTTGGCTTCAGTTTTCACCTTGATGTGTTAAATTTCAGTTTCTGCCAGCTTCCGTTTAATTATTTAGTTCCTTGGATCTCTATCACGTTCACCAGACATTTCCTAAAATTACTACATCAGACTGTGAGCAGACCTTC
Organism: Ancistrus triradiatus; assembly: GCA_025084515.1. Classification (NCBI taxonomy): domain Eukaryota; kingdom Metazoa; phylum Chordata; class Actinopteri; order Siluriformes; family Loricariidae; genus Ancistrus; species Ancistrus triradiatus. The sequence continues at coordinate 140,444 of JAJAGP010000786.1, read as the reverse complement.
TGTAAATGCTGTGAACTAGAAACTTGATATTTAAAAGACTTGTCATGAACACACACACACACACACACACACACACACACACACACACACACTTGGGGAGTCCCGTGTCTGTGTGTGGCCATTATTTGATCTCCATGCACTGTCTCTTTGGGCGTCTGAAAGCACAAGTGCACGACAGAGAGCTGACTCCTCACCCCCCCTTGTGTACCCCAGCTTCCTCTTGTCCCTCTTTTTGTTGGGGGTTTGAGAGCAATGGGAGCTGCTGCTTCTTCATCTCTGTTTGGTGTTGACCTCGGCTCTGTTTGTACTCCACTTTCCCACAGGACACCAATTTGGTTTTTCGACAAACTTGTTGCTTTTCAGCACTAACCAGGAAGAGGTGAAGGGATGAACACAGTTTATATATAGATGTATATGAAGTAAAGAAAAGTATATCACTATACTTGAAGACGTGTAACTCTGCATTGCTCAATGCACACCACTGTTGAATTCTTGATTTTGATTGGACTGCCAGTATTGATTCAGTGTCTATAGTTCCATTATTTAACAAAAGTCAGATAGTCTTTTATATATTTCATATCCCTCATACAAGGAACAAATGTAGTTTCTGTGCATACATTTAAATCTCTTTTGGAAGCTGTGTTCATTTCTTTTCATTAAACAAACTCAACAAAACATGCTATTTTACCAGGAGTGCTAAAACATTTGCATATAACTGTATATGTTCCTGCATTTTATGTATATATGTGCATTTCTTTTTGTATTGTCGAATTTCAACCAGGTTTAATAGTGTGCACACAAAGTGTAGCTTGTTTATTCTGTTCACCAAGTTCATTAGTGTGTGTGTATATCATCCAGTCCTGTCATCTGTCCTCTAGAAACAGGTGTGTCTGTGTATACAGAATATCTTGTCTAATCTCCTCTCTTGGTTTAGTTGAGAAAGTGTGTGTGTGTGTGTGTGTGTACGTGTACGTGTACGTAAGTGTGTGTACTTTGATGTCTTTATTAGTGGCTTGGCCTCGTGTGAGTCACGCATCTCCAGTGTCTCAGATCAAGACTACCGGCGTTCAGCATTAGCATGAATGGAACTGCGGTTTGTGATGCAGCCATGACACAATGTCAACACAAGTCTGAGGCGTTCAGAGATGAAGCAGAGCTAGAGTGAAAGTACGAGAGAGATGGAAATGAGAGAGACTTTGTGTCTCTGGTTGTATTTTATTCTGTGAAACAGCGGAGATTATTCAACTTTGTGAGCCAAACAAAACTGGACTTGTCTACACACATTTAGATACAAGCACAAAGGGCAACATTTCCACAGGTTTAAAGCTATGTCATTTGAATTTTTAGATTTCCTTAGGATTACACATGTATTTCATAAATCTCACCGTCGATTATACACCTATGACCGCCTCACAACTGAACTCTGTATTCATGGGCCAGGTTTTTAAACCCATTAAAACGATTACACTGAGCAGTTAGTTGTAGCACATCATGAATGTGAACTGTCATGGTGAGTTTAGATTTACGTAGTGGATTAACAGTGTAAGAATGGTATAAAGAGATGGATGTAATTAAGGAGAAAAAATTAAGATATTGAAATGATCGAAAAGGAGGGATTGTAAACTAATGGCAAGGCCTTTACAGTTTTCACATTTGATTTTGTTACGATTCGCCATAACTAAAACGAAGGGCAAACCATGAAAACAAGAGTAAAAGGGGGTTTAGGATCCAAATGCAGAAAGAAAGAAACCAAAGGCACAATAAAAAAGAAAGAAAATAAACAACCAAGAAAAATGTCAGTGGCCAAGGATCGAGCCCTGGCCAGATGCGTCAGTAGCCGCTGAGTAAACCAAATGCACCACTCAACCACTGAGGAGAAGCAAACAAAAACTAATGGTGTAAGCGCTCAGCGACCTCTATCTGAGTAGCACAAACAAGGTGGCTACCCTACGCAAACAGAGTAAACGGGTCCCGTGCCGAGTGCCGCGAATGCGACTCACGGTTCTCCATACACAGAGTGTGAGATGGACACAGAATTGAAAAGGACGAGGCTATTCAAACACGATCGCATGGGGAGCGCTACTTCCCGCGATCGCAGTGAGAAGGGGAAGCCTAAAGCCCGAGCGGCTGGCAGCGAGTGAGGTAGAAGGCGAGGGGTGCGCGGCGCAACAGCAAGCAGGCCAAAGCCACTGAGGGAGACAGCGAGACCGTAGAGGAAACGGGGGCGAAGCATGGGGACTCTGACCCTATACTGGCTTCTAAACCCTGACCAGGTTACCTCTAGTTTCTAAACGGTACCGTGAGACCGGTGAGACCGGTGAGGTTTCAGGTTCAGTCAAGGATGCGACAATTGCGCGCATGACGCCAAACGAGGGCTGGCTCATGCACAATGGCACCGAGTGCACCGGCTCTGGACTTAAGCAGCGCATCTGTGCGAATAGCTAGATCGCACAGAGCAGCCAGTGAGGAGGCGGGCAGGAATGGCACCAGCTCATTTTCTAGTTTATTGTCCAGACCTCTCTCAAACACGGCCATGAGAAGCAGGTAATTAAGACTGCTCTCTGGCCACGAGGCAGAACTCTTGCACGTACTTGGCAACAGACCCGCTGCCCTGAGAAACATTGAAAATATGGGGTAGCTCAGGTTGCCGACGCCCACCATGGAGAGGACCCTCCAACTTAGGAGGGTTGAGAGGGTCCCAACGGGCTGTAACTCTGGTCCCTCCTAAACAGCCGGGACCAGGAGACCAAATTCGACCCTGTTTGGACCCGGGCGCCTTCTGCTTCGGTGCTGGGCAGCTCAGCGGGGACGGGATGCCATATTGGATCCATAGCTGTTGCCTACGGTAAAACATTAGTAAAAGATAATTTCACCACCAATTCAAACTTCTGTTCAGACTTTTGTGCACATTTAAGAGTTAGGCTTGTAAGATTAAAGAACTTGTAAAACGTAATAATTAAGCGATGTGTTGATGATCTGTTTTGCTTAAAAGAGATAAGTGGAAGTGGATTATAGGCCTCCATTGTTATTGCGCCCCCCCCCCCCCTCTCTCTCTCTCTCTCTCTCTCTTTCTCTCTTTCTTTCTTTCTCTCTTTCTTTCTTTCTTTCCTTGTTTGCCAGTTTCCATTATAAACCCCATTGAAGAGAAGGGTGGGAAAAGGTCAACATGGAGTGTTGACCTATTCTTTTCTCCTCCCTATTTCCCCCCAGCAGTTTGCCATGAGCTTTGATTTATAACGGGGGCAGGGGGTCAGCTTGTTTAGTTCTCGCCTGCCTGTTTAGAGCATTTTGGTGGGGCAAAATCCCTCGTCCCTACCCTAAAAACCTGAGGGGGGAAGGGCTTCCAAGGGCAGAAGTGCTTAGACAGAGGTCATAAACTAATGAAGGACCCCAATTTAGAGACTGTGGCTAAATAGAGGGGCTAATCAGGGCTTCCGCTGTTTTATTAAAGCCAGAGCGGTCCCTTCTGATGGGAATCGGTGTTGCCCCAACACCCATTTCTTAAAAAAGCTGTGCCTTATGGGATCATTTTAGTTAGTTTTTGGCTCCCACAGGCAGGTTCCCTACATACCTGCAGATCAGGAAATTGTGTGCGTCCTTTGTTTGTGTCTGTTGACGTTTACTTAATTGCTGTATTATTTTTCTAGTTAGTGCATTATTGCTGTTGCTCTCCATGGATCAAAAGTTAAAACACCACTTATAAAATTGTGCTTTTTAATAAACAATTGAAGGATCTTCACTGTAGTGAAAGCTGTCCAACCAATTATTTAATTCTGTTTTATAACACTTTTACACATTTTACTCCTTGTAAACCTCAGACCAGCTTTTTTGGTGGTCTTGAATTGGGCTCTGTGAGTTCAAACACTAGTTTCAGATAAGTTGACCATCCATTGCCTCACTGTGTCTCACTGCAAGGTTGGCGGGTCAAGTCTTCTTCCATCAAGTAGGTGAGAAAGACACCACTGAATTGGACAGTGTTTTCATTAGCGCCCCTCTGTGATATTTAACCCATTAGACCACCAACACTGGAGGCCTTAAGCAACTTGGCCCCCTTATTTCCTTACAGCATTATAAATGTTTGGACTTTTGCTTGTTCTGGTAACAGCTGAATCTGAAAATTAAATAAAACATCAGGACATTGGTCATGAAATTACCTGCTAGTTAGGACTGTGCGCCAGTTTTTCAACAAGCATCACAAATAATCTGGCACATCGACAGTAAGGCTTTTGAGAATAGAAATACATGTTTTTGATTAAGTACTGGGAGCCATTTGGTACCAACCACCTTAGACAATTTAGTTTTGACATTTAAAGTTTTTAGGATGTTAGGATGTTTTTGTTTTTTATCTTTTAGGTAGTTGCAATGTGATCTCTGTCTGCCCATGATTAGCCTTTTAATACAAGATTAAGCAATGTTAATGTTAACATTACAATTATTATATGGTACATTTATAATGGTAACATTAATGGTATTGTTGCTAAAAAAAAGTATTGTGATATGTGAAATTTTGTGATGAGCAATAAAAAAACAAGGGTAATATTAATGAAATAGTAAATGTAAAGTCTTTAGGAACAACACTTGACATGCAAATAGAAACAGAAACTCCTTTAAACTGTGCAATATTAGTTCTTCAGTCCAGCAAGTTTGAGGTGTTACTTCTCAAAGCCAAATGTTGCATGTTGGGAGGTCTGCTGTGTCGTTGGTTCCTGAGTGCTAAGCCATCCGCACCTCTTTCCATTTGGAGAGCATTTGGGTGGCAGCTTGGATGATGGCATTTGAGGTGTTACAAATGGGATCAGCAATAAAAATCCCAGCCTGCTGTACCCTAGCATGAACACTGTGGTCCTGTTGATGATGTGTTGTTGTAATGGTACTGTTACAGGAAGTTGGACTAATCATATGCAGTCTGTATGTTCCTATAACTCCCATTTCCTTCAGTGCTGCTTCAAAGTTGTGTTTAGTTCAGTGTGTGATATGAGCCCTCCATCAAGGGAAAGGCTACATTTGCTGGGGGTCAGAGGGTTATGTGATAATCTCTCCTGATGATGTCCTGCCGATGGAAACCCCAGATCCTAAGTACTTTGCTCGCTGGACTGCAGAGAAAGGCCTTGTTCCCTCAAAGAACAAGGAAGCTTCTCACCAGCTGAGAGAAAGGACTGGTTTCAATATTGTGTCCTCTGTTGTTTTCTTGTTGATTTGCACAGTTAAACATGTTTTCAAAGCCGTAGGGGTCAGAACGGGGGCAGTTTAGATCATTATGATTCCGCATGGGATGAGAATTGCTCTTAATTGGAATCGAGGTGATTCACTCTGTTCTAAGTTACATATAAATGGAGGGATTAACCCATGGTGAGTCATGGGGATCTGGGTTAAAATTGCAAAGGTTATATAAATTCAAAATTCATTGTTATTTCAGTGATGTAGGGTGTCTGTCTTTTCTCTCAGAAGGCTGCAAGGAGTGTGGGATACCCCCAACCCCTATTGCCCCCACCTTGTTTCTCCTCTTTCTGTTATAAATAACAGCAGCACAATAAACAGGATCCTGATAATTGGGCCATCAATCAGAGCTGTGTTTAGTGACTGGGTGGTTCCAGTCCCAGTCCTGTGAGCTCTCTACCCCCACAATCCCCTAGAGCTCCCTTTGCTTACTGATTTCCTCAGCAAAGATCGCAGTGATGACAGCTGGAAAGAGAACCTGAAAGAGACCCCCCTTAAAAGTACTGCTGCTCACTAGGGGCAGCTTTCTCTTTCTGTCTCCCATTTGCTCTGCTCTCCTATCTGAGGAGGTTGTGGGGTTAACGTTTGCTTTCTGTCACTCATTTGCTCTTTTGAAGGCTACAAACTGCCCATCAGTCGTTTATTTATATTTATATATATATATATATATATATATATATATATATATATATATATATATATATATATATATATATATATATATATATATATCGATGTGGTTCCAACATTGTGAGAAATTGCATCACATTGCAGTTGTACTTGGCACGTTGTAGGTACATTTACGGTTGGGTATTAAAACACGGTTCGAATCGGAACCGGTTCCAAAATTCCAACAATCAAGTACCCTCTTTAAAAAACATTCTAATTTAGTTCAGTGATACGTCCGCAATAAGGAGACATCCATTTGCCAGGACTGCTGAGTATGTGATCACATACGTCATCATGTGGTTTGGTTTTGTTACGCTCTGCTGGAGCTTTAGTGGCAGATGGACACTCAATAGCTTGGCTCCACTTTGACAGAAATTAAAGGCTATCTGCAGTATATGTAGAAAGTTCTGTCACCTTCAGCATGACAAAATATCTAAAGCAGCCCCTTGATATTGAGCTTCAGCAGTGTACCGGATTCAACCGACTGCGGTCTCCCAGCGCAAATGCAGCGGTAGCTCGGAGAGTTTAGAACACTGAACATGAACAAACTTAAATGTGGTTTAATCATCTACAACAATGACCTAGGAAAACCAGACTTCTCTCCATTACTAAGGGTTATAAGTACTCTCTACTATTAAATTGATGAACCTCTGACCCAAAGGGAACATAATCATTTTTACGTTGAGCTTTTTGCTTCCCATTTAAATATACTGCAAGTAAACGCACATTATAAAATTATTATTCATTTTGGCCCACATGTCTTGTTCATAATTTCAGCAGTAGAGATTACGGATTACCAGTAGTAACTGGGAAAAGTTTGTTGTTCCTAGGTCACTGATTTAGTACATAAAGTCACGTTAGGTTTATACTTATAATAGGTTTAAATGCGAAGAAAAAAAGCTTAATGTAAAAATTATTACTTTTGAAGTTGAAATTAAAAAAGGTATTCTCTATGTTAAACATCTGACAAATTTTCTCCTTTTTCTAACTGAAATGAAAATCGAATTGATAGGCAGAATTGGAATCAATAAAACTGCATATGACACCCAATTATAAGGACAATATGTTGTTTTTGTTGAATACGAACTCTAGAGGATCTATGCAAGTACCTAAGCATGCAGTGGGTCAATCATTTTATGAAATTTACTTATTTTATTGTTTATTGTTGATACATTGATAGCAAATTTGCACAAAACATCATGGTGCCAATCTTGTGTCTGGTAAAAATAATTTTGCCCATCCCAAGGTACTACCTGCAGGATTCCAGGTACCGTATTTTTCGGACCATAAGGCACACTTAAAATCCTTTAACTTTCTCAAAAATCGACAGTGCGCCTTAAAATGTGGTGCGTCTAATGTATGAATTAATTCTGGTTGTGCTTCCTGACCAAGAACCGATTGTAGATACACGGCGCTCATAAATCTGTCAAAATATTTTAGCACGGCCTTGGTAAGTTACGAAGCTTACGGCCACCGTAGTGCGCATCATCGCGGAGTAATACGGTATGTGCTTCAGCATTAGGGTACGTGCATTCATTCATTCATTTTCGAAGCGGATTTTAAACTCAACGCTATCGGTCACGCAGTACATGGACATAGAGCAGCTGCGAGAGAATTCAACATTAACGAATCAATTGTACGGAAGTGGAGGAAGCAAGAAGACGCCCTGCGCCAGGTAAAGACGACCAAACTGAGCTTCTGACGGAACTTAAGAGTTTTGTTTCATTTAATGCGCCTTATAACCCGGTGCGCGTTATGTATGAAAATATACCCATTAGCAGCCGATCGCTGATATTGCGTCTTAAAATCCGGTGCGCTTTATGGTTCGAAAAATACGGTACTAAGGCTGTTGCCATTGTCATTGGGTATACATGTGGTGAAATTTAGTCATGTTATAAGGCTTAGGATAATCATTAGGCCTGTCAAGTTCTCACCAGTGCATTTGAAGGGTACTTGTGGTGAAAATCTGTGTGCAGTTGGTGGCTCTTTGAAGTTTGTTGTGGCTGAAGATAATAGCCATAATACAGCCACCTTCTACTGCTGCCTTGGGCATTGGTTTGCTGAATGAAAAGATGATAGTTCATACATTTATTTCACACAATTAAAGCAAATTATGTGTAAATTATGTAAGTACATTTAAAGTACATAAGAACATTAAAATAAATGTTGCGGCTGGCTTCCTACTGCCTTATGAAGTGCCACACACACAAGACAGTAAAGTATAAATAAGTCTGGGAGGCAGCAGGGTTCCCCCGATTTAAGGAGCTTAGAAAACAGGATAAGCAATTCTATATGTCCACGTGTCTCCATTGTTTCTGTTGGATTGGCTCCAGTTTGCCTCCCAACTACCGGTGCTTTCCCAAGCTCAAGGAAGGGCCAGTGTTGGGGTTCTGCTTCAAAAGTCAGCAGAAACAGAATGAGGAGACAGTGAAACAATGATCAGGGTTTTTTTTATTTTATTTATTTATTTATTTATTTTTTGCCTGATCATGTGTTTGGAGTACAATAACATTGTGTTGTGTGGGGATGCATGAGAGGTGTTTTCTCAGCCTGTTGTTAGTCTGATTTGGGGTTTGGGCTGAAACAGTATATCATATTTCAATTTACACAAAGGTCGAATTTTGAGTTTTGTGTGAGCCAGAATTAAACGTTTGGTTGACTTCAGGCCAGTGTCGGTGTCTGGCCAGTCCAGCACAGTCCTGGGGCCTCAGTCTGAGATTTTCAGTGCTCCAGGAACCATTTTCTAGACATCTGACATCTTCGAGGGTTCATGTTCATCATGTTGTTAATGCAAAACTGTTGACCATGCTGCCGCTGGGAGATTACTGATGGTAAGAAGTAATCCATTTTTGACTGCTTAGCAGTTGATCAGTGGTCTTGCATTTTATCTGTGTTTGTGAACTAATCCTGTTTTTTTTTTTTTTTTTTTTTTTTTATCAAGAATTACTTTCCTTCAACAAAGCAAATATGTGTCAACCAAATCACGCCTCAAGTAAAAGTTTCATTGTAAAGGGAGGCTGTCAATTACAGCAAATATCTTCAAAATGAATGTAAATTAACCTTTATTCAGAGCGAATTTCACAGCTGACAGCAATAGAAAGTATAAGTTTTGCCAAGGGCCCAGCAGTACCAGCTTTTTAGAGCCTGTATTTGAACCCACAACCTTCTGACTAGCAGTCTAGAGCCTTCGGTGAGGCACCTCCTAATATTATTGGCACGACCCTGTGTGGCTGAGATTAATAGAGCCCACTTGTGAGGTTGCCTGCCTCTAGTTTACCCTGAAACCCAAAAGAGGCAATTTCGATACACAACGTCCTGTGCGGCAATTAAACCAACACACACTGACTAACCATTCCTCCCTCCATCTCACCCTCCCTCCCTCACTCTGTCCGTCATAGTTTCCAGCAGCCGGGGAAGGGGTGGAAAGGGGGAGGGTCGGGGTGACACAGAGTGTAACAGGACCACAGCCATCCATTCAGCACGAGAACTTCTGAGGGATTGCTTCCGTGCATGTTGTTCTCTTCTTTTCTTTTTCCTCCTCGATGGTCATCCATCCCCCATGACCCTCTAAGAGGGCCCCTCATCTGCAATGGGCTGGGCTGTTTTCCTGACTGCATCTGTCTGTCTGTCTGTCTGTCTGTCTGTCTGCATTTTTGCGTGCATGTGTCTGTGTGTCTGTGCCTGTGTGTCTGTCTGTGTGTCTGTCTTGTCTGTTTTTCTACCTGCGTGTGTCTGTCTGTCTGTGTGCATGCCTGTCTCTCTGACTGCGTATGTCTGGCTGTGCATGCCTGGCTGATTGCACGTGTCTGGTTGCGTATGCCTGGCTGTCTGCGTCGGTCTGTTGTGTGGTTGGAGGGTAGGCTGGTGAACCATGGGGGATTAGAGGTGTATCTGGAAGGTCCTTTGATCAGCAAAGCGTAAACAGAGGGGGCTTGAAATGGGCTTGGTAGCAAGGGGGATGCTGAGTCAGACTCGGTCTGTTTTTCTCTCATTGACGTACATTCTTTCTCTGTTTGTTACACTTGCCCTTTCTCCCTACTAAAGTATTTCTCTTTCTGGAATGAAACAGCTAACAGTATAAGAATAGTGACAATGGCACAATATGGCTTACAGTCAGTACTCTAACACCAGTTGATTCTGCGGTCTGTTGAACTTAATGAATATGGCTGTTCCGTCAACATTAAATGTATTATTTGTGTCTCAAGTATTTTAAATATGCCTTTGGACATTTGCTTAAGGGACCAGTGGCAGCTTGGTAGTGCTTGGACAGTACACATTTGAGGAACAACCTTTCTTATTCTAATGCTTTCACGTTTATCCTCTATTTCAAATTGATTGTTACCCATTGTTTGTGCTAGACTTTGATTGTCTGTGTGAATTGCTTTGGATATTATAGCTAGAATTATTTAGCAGCCGTAGTTGAAAGGGGTGATACATTAACTATTGATTAGTGGTATAACAAGTTTGTTAAATTGATAGAAGATATCATGGAAGATAAAGCTAATGTTAGCTTGCTCAGATAGCAAATTGGATACAGAGTCACTGACCAAAACTGTGGTTTCACACCGCTATAAGTAGATTATCGAGCTTATTTTTTATTCTTCTTTCTTTTGTCGAGGATTTGTTGGACACATGCCTTTGTGGCTGCAGGGGCCACACATTTTTGTACCCATATAATTATTTACATCTTATATATTTGTATTTCTAATTCCCCCCTTGACATGGCTAGTAAGCCATGTCACTTTCACTGGGTTTTTTTAATATTCTAAAATGAGAACTCCACTGAAATATCATGCTATTAAGTAATCCTTAATAATCTAGCAATAGATAGTAACACAGCTGTTGACACAGGCTAAACTTGAAAACAGGCTAGACTTGTAATACAAGTGGCTGACTAATGTGTAGTACACTAATTTTAACTGACTACCTTGATTTAAGCTTTTTACTAACAGAAACTTTCCAACAGATCACATCCTCTGAATATAAGGTGGTTCATATTTGCTAGCAGGTCATGTCATGTGAATGGAGCGGGAACCTTGTTTAATAATTAATCTTGCTTGGCAAAATTTTTCAATGTCAAATCCTCTCGTACAGGCCATGAGGCGAGCACTGGAAATGGAGGTAAAAGCGGGGGCTGGATGTGAATAGCATTGGGCTCTTTTGGGGTCGTAGCTCTGTCTGAGCCTTTGTCCATCAGGTGAAGGCTTTGGAAAAGTGGCGCCAGATCATTCAATGGACTGACACTTCAGTGTGTCGAAGCAGGCAGTCAGAGAAAGAGTCTGCTGGGAAGAGCTGTAGGCATGACCCCGTCTGAATGAGACAGGTCTGGCCTGCCAGGGAGCCCTTTTCCTCCAGTAGTCTTCCATCTTAATCGAGTAGCAAGTTTAACAGTGTAGTAATTAGAAATGCCTTCTTTTCACCCATGCTCAAGAAAAGACCAGAATTATTTCTTACTTTATTACTTTTTTATTTTTATCTTGTATCCTAAATGTTGTTGAGGAGTACTTATGAATGTATGCACATTTTGTGTCAGGATCAATAAGGACTAAGCTAAAGTTAAATGTCAAGTCAATATTAAAGCCTATAATCTCTACACAGTCCAATACACCACACATGCCACTGTCCCCCTAGGCTTGCTCAATTTGGGATTGTACGTAGTTATTAGGAGATAATCTAAACTTGTAAAGTTGCTTTGAGACAATGCTCCGTTGTAAAAAGCGCTATATAAATAAATCTGACCTGACCTGACATGCTGTTGACGGTCGGTGTTGTTCTTTGCTGGCAGGCTTGCCATGTTACACCTGCAGCATGATAGGCACTTGGCTTTATTGACACTATATTAGTTTGATCTGATAGTTTGCCTAATATTAGCTAGCTTGCTTGATTTTAAGTAGTAAGCAAATTATGGTTGTTTTAATTACAGAATGTAATAATTAGCTAGGGTTACGTATTGTTTGCAGTTTATCTATTCTGATTCTGCTTATTGATTGCAAATTGTTTCCAAAATGGTGAAAAGCTGAGCCAAATGTTAAGTTGTAAAAATATCTTTTATTTTTTTATATTTCAACATCAAAAGTAATCATTTTTACTTTTAGCTTTTTCCTTCCTATTTTAAACCTGTAAGTAAAGAACTTAATGTGGCCTAGTGTTTTAAAGCAGTGACTTCGGAACACAAAACGTCTCTCGATTACTACTGCTCATAAGTAATCTTTACTGGTGAAATGATGAACCTGATGTCCAAATGGAAAGTAATCATTTTCATGTTAAGCCCTTTACATATAAAAGTTAATAATGGGAAGAAAAAAACGTAACATAAAATGATTACTTTCCTTATGTTCGTCTTTTCAGCAGTAGAGATGGTTTTCCTAGGTTACTGTTTTAGAAGTTTAAACCATGCTAAGCTTTGTTCACTTTAGACTCTCCCGGCTAAAGCAGCCTTTGCGACAGCAGGTTGAACACGTTCACAACCGAGTCGGTTGAACACGGTTCATTGCTTAAGCTGAATTTCATGCTTACATATTTTGCCACCTCCTTTACAACAGATCGGTTTTATACACATTTCGCATTTAGTCTTTCCTAGCAACAGCAGAGCTTTTTCGAGTGTCCATCTTCCGCTAATACTCTAACAAAGTCTATCAAAACAAAACTACATGATGACATATGTGATTACATGATATCACTGGTCCTGGCAAAATGAAATGCATTAGTAGGAACCATAAGTGGAATCGAAATTCTATTTTTTAATGGGTACCAAGTTCTTGGATTTGGAATCAGAACCAGGTTTTGATGCCCAACCCTACAGCTTGTTGTAATTACACAGTAACATTAGTTAGCTTGTTCAGTTTATTTTTAGATAGCCAGCTCTGAAGAGATAATGTTAACATTACTTAAGCTACGTACTTGTGTAATATTATGCCAACTTGCTATGTTAATGCTAAGATATTACATTGCATGCATTACATTACACAATTTAAACAAGATGTAGAATTAGATGACAATTTATGTATGAGCATTGTTGTTACGCTGAAAGATATAGTTATGAACATTTGAAATGTAGCAGACCGAGAGACACCATGCAAACTTTACAGAGCCAGTCACTACAAAGCTTTTGCAGCAGTCTGGTGTGAATGAGCAAGTTGGGGATAGTTTTTCCTTGAAAGGGACTTCGTTTTTTTGTTACACTCAAGTGATTCTCCAGTCTGAAGCTCGTGAGCAGATCACATGTAATCTGGGCCAAAGTTGACTCTGCTCGTTCCTCCCTCCTCCGCTTTTCCTCTCATACACTACAAACTCCAATTTGCAAAATGAGCTCCAAAAAAAGGACTATTTTTAGTCTTGCAGACAAATCTGTGTCATCAGCACACTGTCAACTTTCCATAAACAGCAGCAGTTTAGAGGGGGAAATAGTTTAGTCTGTATTACGTATTTAAAGACTGCTGACCTTTAAATGTATGGCACTGGTAATATTGCACACTTTATCAGTACCGACCATTAGAATTAACATATTATTTTGTTTTTGAGAGTATGACCACTTTCTAAAGTTTTTTTCTCATTTAACGACCTCTTTCTCCAATATCTTACCCTAATGAACACTTGAACTGTTCCATCCAAGATGTTCCAAAATAATCAGTGAAAGAAAATGTGAATACTATTTTTCCTAGCTACTGTTTTGAAGTGAGACAGGATGATGTCAGGAAAAATGCACCAGCCAAACAGTCATACAGAGACTGGAACATGTGCATCAATGCTTCTTGCAAAAAATGTTTCCATCCCTTTGAGCTTCTATTAAGCTGGACACCAGTGAGGACTGTGTGATCATTCTGGGGTTTGAATGGTCTATTTTTGTAGAAGCTTACGGAGTTGTTTATACACACATGCTGTGAATGAGAAATTTGTTTACTTTTATTTGCGCTGCAGGTTTGTTCAGGGAAAGCGTCTGACAATTTGACGTGTTTTTGATATTTGGCTTGTTGAGTGCAGGGCTGCAACTAACGATAATTTTAATAATCGATTAATCGGTTGATCGTTTTTTCGATTAAAATGTTTTTTCGGATTTAAAAACATCAAAAACAAACAAACAAAAAAAAACATTTTCATGTCTTTATTCAGAAATATAACATTGAATAACAGAGCAAATAAGTGCTTACAATAATTGAAAATTTATTAAATTTATTAAGAAATTAAAATAACAAATTAAACTAGAAAGTGCAGTTCCTGCAGAAACTGCGAGTGTGTTGCGGCAGTGCATGCCCCTAGCGACGTGCATCAGGGACCGAGTATGTAGGTCGAAAGCCGACTGTAGTCATTGTAGTCACCTCAGGGTATGACATGTTACCTCAGATTGCACCTGGGACCAAGCCTGTCAAATTTTGTGGCCGTAGGTCGAAAACTGACTGACTTACAGTCATTGGCCCCGTTAGAAGGCCCAGTGCCCAGCCATGGTCGTCATAGGCCCCATGGGCATGACAAGTCACGTCAGATTGCACCCGGGACCAAGCCTGGTGAATTTTGGGGTCGTAGGTGAAAAACTGACTGAGTTACGGTCATTGGCCCGCTAGGGACCCCAGTGCTCTGCTGGGGTCTACAAGGGCCCCATGGGCATGACATGTCACCTCAGATTTCACCTGGGATGAAACCTGTCGAATTTTGTGTTTGTAGGTGGAAAACTGACTGAATTACAGTCATTGGTCCGCCAGGAGCCCCAGTGCCCTGCTGGGGTCCACAGGGGCCCCTTGGGCATCACATGTCACCAAGCCTCAAAATTATGACAGGTTAAACACAAATGAAACTTTGAAAAAAAGCGCCTCGCAGTTCCGAAAATTAACATGGCTGTCAATGAGGGAAGTTTTAGTCCCTAGTCCCGAACAAATCGTCATAACTCAAAGTTATTTGTATAGCGATGCAATCTTTTGATGAATTATGAAGGGGAAGTATCTCTACCTTTTGCAGTTTAAATGGAGTTTTTAGGTGAAAGTATCAGGATGTTAGAGAAGTTTGTTCAGTGAAAAAGTGAATTAATCGATGTTCCTTGAAATCTAGAGTGCACACTCTATCTTCTGCCATATTCAATGAATGGAGTGATTTTTAAAGAGTGATAGAAAGTTATCAAAGAGTGTTATCTGTCCGAAAGTTGAGATGATGGGTCTCGGTGAGCCCAGGTCCCACCATGCCGAGTTTGGTGTTTGTAGCTCCAAAATTGACCGAGTTACGGCAGTTTTAAAAAAATCCCATTCAAGTCAATGAGACTTTTTTTTCGCAGAAATGCGAGTGTAGCGTGCGAATGCAACAACATTTCTCTTAGCTATGAACAAGCACACTTCTCCAGAACATGCCGGACGTTTTGGTGTTTGTCCCGTGTCGATATCTCGAAAACTGTAGGAGGAGATGCGTACCGAAAATCAGGTTAAAAACTAAAAATCGAAGAACAATAGTGTGTTGCTTGCGCAGCACACTAAAAACTAGAAAGTGCAGTTCCTGCAGAAACTGCGAGTGTGTTGCAACGGTGCGTCCCCCCGGCAACGTGCATCAGGGACCGAGTATGTAGGTCGAAAGCCATTCGACCATTGTAGTCATTGTAGTCACCTCAGGGTATGACATGTTACCTCAGATTGAACCCGGGACCAAGCCTGCCAAATTTCGTGGCCGTAGGTCGAAAACTGACTGAGTTACAGTCATTGGCCCCGTTAGGAGCCCCAGTGCCCAGCCATGGTGAGATTGCACCCGGGATGAAGCCAAGTCAAGTCAAATCAGATTTATTTATATAGCGCTTTTTACAATGGAGCATTGTCTCAAAGCAACTTTACAAGTTTAGATTATCTCCTAATAACTACGTCCAATGCCAAATTGAGCAAGCCTAGGGCGACAGTGGCAAGGAAAAACTCCCTGAGTGTTATAGGAAGAAACCTTGGGAGGACCAAGACTCAAAAAGGGACCCAACCTCCTTGGGCGGCGTAGATGATAAATCTAAGAGCGAACTAAAGTCATGGAGTCAAAGCCTGCCGAATTTTGGGGCTATAGGTCAAAAAGAGTTACGGTCATTGGTCTGCCAGGGGCCTCAGTGCCTTGCTGGGGTCTACAAGGGCCCCATGGAGATCACATGTCACCTCAGATAGCACGCAGGACCAAGCTAGTGCTGCACCTAACGATTAATTTTGTTATCGATTAATCTAACGATTCTTTTTTCGATTAGTCGATTAATCTAACAACTATTACACTAATGTGTGTTGGAAATTAAAAGAATTTCTCCAAAATAATTTTTTAAAATCCTTTAATATTGCAATATTTTCTGTAATCGTCTTTTCTTAAACACATAGTATGTGCTCTTAAGGGCACTATTATGTAACAAAAAAATGCTTTCTTGTTAACAACTTTAAAACATAAAATCTCATCCATGAAAGATTAAATAATTAAAGTAAAAGAAATAAAGTGCAAAACATTTAACAAAATAAATAAATCAATGAAAATTGAAATAACTTCTCGTTAACTTTTTTCTTAACAAAATGACTCCAAACTAGTGCAGAAATAAAAAAATGTAACTCTCACACAGACACATGGTACATGGCTCTTCATGTGTCCTGTGTTGGGGAGACTGCAAAATCAATTAGGCATTACAGTGGAGGAATGTGAGCATGTCTACATGCTCTGAGGTCAGGCTTGCTCTTGTTTTTGTCACAATGTTACCTGCAGCTGAAAAGAGGCGCTCAGATGGAGTTGATGTTGCAGGGACTGACAAGTAGGATTTGGCAAGGATAGCAAGAGAGGGGAACCTGGTTGCATTGTCCTTCCACCACTGGAGTGGGCTCTTATCTCTTGCAATACACTGTTCACCAAAATACATGAGTACTTCATTCCTTTACCATTTCACTGTCTACATCACGATCATTGTCTTCCTCATTGCTGTTGTGCTCATCTGAGTCCGATCCCAACAATGTGTCCAGCATAGACCTTTTCCTTGGTGAAACTTGTGACTGGGCACTGGCACAGTCATCTTTCTCAACAACACCTGCCTGTTGATGAGGCTGTTCCTTTTCACATCTTTTGACTTGAAGTGCAAGAGTCTGAACTTTGACTTGTACTTTTAGGATGTCATATGATGACAGGAACTTTAGTTTGCGGAACCTGGGGACAAGAGCTTCAGCGATGATGCACACATTTTGACCATATCTGAATGTGGTCTCACCCTCCCACCTTGAAACTATCTCCTGTGCTGCAGATGTTTGAAAAGAGATGACAGGAGCAGACTCAAAGGAAGTTTTTTGTGTGGACTTCTGGAGACCTTTTACCAATGGTGGTAAAGCAGACGATGTGACATAAGCCTGTCCACTCAGAAAGATGGTGGCTTGCTCAAATGGCTTGAGAACTTGCTCCAGTTCCTCCAGAAGGGTCCACTGTTCAACTTTTAGATCCAGGTAGTGCTTTCCTCGTGGTGTGACTTCTGGATCTGAAAGGGTTGCAGTCACTGGCCACTCTGCTCCAGAAGTCGACTCACCATGTAATAAGAACTGTTCCATCTTACAGGTACATCCTCGATTAGTTTATGCTCCGCTGTGCCCCATTGCTTTTGTTTTTGTTTAAGCTTGCTGCTGGCCAACTCACTCCTCCTAAAATGCTCTACAAGGCACCTTGCAGCCCAAGGGTCTTATTTATATGGGGATCATTTTTCAGGGCATGATTGACTACTAACTGCAAGGTATGGGCAGCACATCTATGTGACGCAACTCCATACTTCTCTTCCAAGATCCGGAGAGCTGCCACAACATTTGCAGCATTGTCATGTTCAACAGCCAGTACATCGCTGAGAGAGAAACCAAATTTCTCTGCTGTTCTTTCAACCCATCCGGCGATATTTTCTGCTGTGTGGCGCTCCTCAAGAGGCATTGTAGTTAGATTGTATGAAGTGAGCTCCCAGTCTTTATTAATGAAGTGACAGGTAACTCCTAAATATGCTTCGGTTGCAATACTTGTCCAGGCATCTGTAGTGAGTATGAATTTTGATGCCACATTTTTGAGTTTGTCTCTTACACTGTCAAGAGTTGCCTCATATTTCTTCACCAATAAATCAGTAAAGTAGCATCTGGAGGGAAGTGTATACCCTGAGTGAAAAGTGTTGATCATCTCACGGAAGTCTTGACCCTCAACAATAGAAAGTGGTCTCATATCCTTGATAATCATCTGTAGGATGCTGTTGGAAAGCTCAGCTGCCATCTTGGGTGTGCATGAACTTTGGCTTCTTTTGTGAAAGAAGTGTTCCACATTGCTCTGCCTGATCAACAAAGAGAGACAAAATACATTAGAATAGCAATGATAGTGGCATATTAAAATTAGTCTTTCACTTTCACTACTGTGGTCCGAGATGTCTTATCAAAAAAAATAAATAAATAAATAAATAAATAAATAAATACTGGACCTAAAATGAACCAATATTTTTCAAAAGGGTTGTAACTTTGAATCATTAAATGATTGTGGTAATGTGCATGTTGCTGGTGAAAAAAAGTCCTGACTGCACTTTTAGAGGCACATATGACACGTAGGCCACAAACCTCCCAGAAAAAAAAAATCGGACATTTTTGGACTATATATGTTTTTCGGGAGCTGTGATTCAGATTTATAAGGATCTACATGAGGACCAGCTACGTACTGTATGTGTACGATATTAAGAAAAGCTGCATGCATCTACACTGTACGATGAAGAGCGGTTACTAATGACACTTTTGAAGTGACTACTGCTTACAGAAACAATTGTTAATAGTTTTTAGAATATAATGCTAATATAAGAAAAAAAAACGAATGAACTGAACTTACGGTGCTGTCTTGCTGCCGTGTTGACACAGCGGCCGGGATGTTTGCGCTTCAAGTGCTCGTGGCATAGCCGTTGTACTGTTGTGATAAGCCATCTCCACTTTGCAAATCTGACAGAGCACCACGTTGTGTTTCTGTGT
The DNA here is from genome assembly GCA_025084515.1 of Ancistrus triradiatus. Taxonomy (NCBI): domain Eukaryota; kingdom Metazoa; phylum Chordata; class Actinopteri; order Siluriformes; family Loricariidae; genus Ancistrus; species Ancistrus triradiatus. Next base: position 121,620 of record JAJAGP010000786.1, on the reverse strand, counting down.
GAAGTATTCCCACACTTTAGATGCACGCGGGAGAATTTTTGCAGCTGCCACATGCACTCCTGATCCAATCCCTGTGCTTTCACTAGGCGCAGCCATTTTTGCCGACGCGTCGACGCAAGTTTTCCAAATCGACGTATTTTCCTAATCGATACGGTCGATGACTTTGACGCGTTGCCCCAGCCCTGGACCAAGCCTGCTGAATTTCGTGGTCATAAATCAAATAACTGACTGAGTCACGGCATTGGGCCCGCTAGGGGCCCCAGTGCCCTGCTGGGGTTCACAGGGGCCCCATGGGCATCACATGTCACCTCAGATAACATGGGCAGGACCAAAGCCTGCCGATTTCGTGGTCATAAATCAATAACTGACTGAGTTACAGTCATTTTCCCACCAGGGCCCCAGTGCCCAGCCGGGGTACACAGGAGCCCCATGGGCATCACATGTCACCTCAGATTTCACACTGGACCAAGCCTGCCAAATTTTGTGGCCGTAGGTTGAAAACCGACTGAGTTACGTTTATTGGCCCTCCAGCGGCCCCAGTGCCATGCCGGGGTCCACAGGGGTCCCATGGGCATCACATTTCACCTCAGATTTCACCTGGGACCAAGCCTGCCAAATTTTGTGGCCGTAGGTCGAAAACAGACCGAGTTGCGGTCATTGGCCCGCCAGAGGACCCAGTGCCCAGCCGAGGTTTTCTGGGGCCTTACGGGCGTCACACGTCACCTCAGATTACACCCAGGACCAAGCCTGCTGAATGATGTGGCCATAGGTCAATAACTGACTGAGTTGCAGTCATTGACCCGCCAGGGGTCCCAGTGCCCAGTCGGGGTCCTTATGGACCCCATGGGCATCACATGTCACCTCAGATTGCAGCCGTGATTAACCCTGCCAAATTTCGTGGCCGTAGGTCGAAAACTGACTGAGTTGCGGTCATTGGCCCGCAAGGGGCCCCAGTACCCAGTCGGGGTCCACAGGGGTCCCATGGGCATCACATGTCACCTCAGAGCGCACCCGGGACCAAGCCTGCCAAATTTCATGGCTGTAGGGCGAAACCTGTCCTGGCAGGTACCTCTGTGCCCTCTGTGTTACTATGCAAACAATGGCCCTAATAGGTGTCAGAAGAGCTAATCCAAGCCATTCTGTGTGAATGACAGCTGCTCTGTGTGTGGGCGTGGCCTACGTGTGCGTGTGCGTGAGAGACAGAGGGAGAGACAATGACCGTTACATTTCAAATCTACACAGCCATATGTTTCATGTAAAATCACAGTGTCAGACCTCTCAAACAAACGGTCATAACTCCAAAAGTAATTAACCGATCGCTTTTCTGTAAAGCTTTTGTGGGAGAGGACCCCTTGCTGATCGCTATGACAAAAAACTGTGTGGATTGATGAGAAATTGTCAGAGTTATTACTAGTTAAAAACACATGAAAATTTAGAAAAAGACAAATCAGAGTTGAAGCAATTATAATGGGGGTCAATGGGAGGAAAATCAATACCTACTCCCTAACAAACCGTCATAACTCAAAAAATAATTTGTTGAATGATGAGATACTTTGAGGAGTCATTAAAGATAAGTATCTCTACCATTTGAAGTTCCAATGGAGTTTCTAGATGAAAGTAATTGTCATGTAATGCGATTTACATAAGATCTGTCTGGCCCTTTAAGAGTGTAGGAGGGAGCTAGTGTGTAGTGAAAAATAGTGAATTGAGCGTTTCCGGCTGTGCCGGCCATGTTTTACTCTGTGCTCGTGTGGATTACAAGTGATGTTTATCCCGACTTAAAGGTTTGGACTGTTTAATTAATTACAATATTTTACAGTAATGATCAAGCCTTCATATTAAACAAATTGATGCAAATCTAAGTTCAAAGAATCCATCTTTCATTGCGATGTGCTCTCCGTGTGTGGGCGTGGCCTGCTTGTGTGTTTGAATCGAACAGAACAGAGCCTCTTCTCTGGTCTGCCTCTCATTTCAGAGGTGTCAAACAAACGCTCATAACTGCAGTAGTAATTTGTTGAACAACGAGATATTTGGATGTGTCATGAAGGGGAAGTATGTGTACCATTTGAAATTTTGAAATTTAAATGGATTTTCTAGGTGAAAATATAATGATTTTACACACGTTTGTTCCGCGAAAACAGTGACAAAGACCGTTTAGAGAGTGACTTTCAAGCGATTTTGCACATCTCAAACAAATGGTCATAACTCAAAAAATATGTAACCAATCAATTATCTGAAAAGTTTGTGTGAGAGAGGACCTCTTACAGATCGCTAGTATATAAGATGATGTGGAATGACGAAAAAGGGCTCAAAGTTATGACAGGTTAAACACAAATGAAACTTTGAAAAATGGCGCCTCGCCATTCCCAAATTTAACATGGCTGTGAATGAGGGAAGTTTCAGTCCGTAGTCTCGAACAAATCGTCATAACTCGAAAAGTAGTTTGTTTAGCGATGCCATCTTTTGAGGAGTTATGAAGGGGACGTATCTCTACCATTTGAAGTTTAAATGGAGTTTATAGATGAAAGTGTAATGATTTTAGACACGTTTGTTCAGTGAAAAAGTGAATTAATAAAAATCCCTAAAATCTCAGTTTCAAGCGATTTTGGACCTGTCAAAGAAATGGTCATAACTCCAAAATTATTTAACCAATCAATTATCTGAAAAGTTTGTGTGAGAGAGGACCTCTTGCTGATCACTATGGTATAAGATGATGTGGATTGACAAAAAAGCCTAAAAGTTATGACAGGTTGAACACAAATGAAACTTTGGAAAAAGCGTCCTCGGAGTTCCGAAAATTAACATGGCTGTCAATGAGGGAAGTTTGAGTCCCTAGTCCCGAACAAATCGTCATAACTCGAAAAATAATTCGTTTAACGATGCAATCTTTTGATGAATTATGAAGGGGAAGTATCTCTACCATTTGCAGTTTAAATGGAGTTTCTAGGTGAAAGTATCAGGATTTTGGAGAAGTTTGTTCAGTGAAAAAGTGAATTAATCGATTTTCCCTGAAATCTAGAGTGCACACTCTAGCTTCTGCCCTGTTCAATGAATGGATTGGTTTTTAAAGAGTGATACAAAGTGATCAAAGAGTGATATCTGTCCGAAACTTGAGATGATAGGTCTCGGAGAACCCAGGTCCGATCATGCCGAGTTTGGTGTTTGTAGCTCAAAAATTGACCGAGTTACGGCAGTTTAAAAAAAAAATCCCATTCAAGTGAATGGGACGTTTTTTCGCACAAATGCGAGTGTAGCGTGTGAATGCAACAACATTTCTCTTAGCTATGAACAAGCACACTTCTCCCAAACATGCCGGACGTTTTGGTGTTTGTCCCGTGTCGATATCTCGAAAACTGTAGGAGGAGATGCGTACCGAAAATCAGGTGAAATAATAAAAATAACTAGAGAGGTGCATTTCCTGAAGAAAATGCGAGTGTGGTTGCCACTCTGCAATGGCCCCATGGGCATCACATATCACCTCAGATTGCACCCGGGACCAAGCCTGCCGAATTTCGTGGTTTGTAGATCGAAAACTGTCTGAGTTACAGTCATTGGCCCACCCAGGGGCCACAGTGTCCAACCGGAGTTCACCCGGAGTTATGGGCATCACAATGTCACCTCAGATTGCACCCCGGACCAAGCTTGCCAAATTTCGTGGCCGTAGGTCAAAAACCAGACTGAGTAACAGTCATTGGCCCACCCAGGGGCCCCAGTGCCCACCCGAGGTCGATAGGGGGCCCCATGGGGCATCACATATCACCTCACATTGCACCCGGGATCATGCTTGCCAAATTTCGTGTGCCGTAGGTCGAAAAACTGACTGAGTAACAGTCATTGGCCCACCACAGGGGCCCCGGTGCCCTCCCGGGGGTCCTCATGGGCCCCCATGGGCATCACATAGCACCTCAGACTACCACCCGGGAATCAAGCTTGCAGAATTTCGTGGCCCGTTAGGTCGAAAACTGACTGAGTAACAGTCATTGGCCCACCCAGAGCCCCAAGTGCCCACCCGGGGTCCCTCTGGTCAAAAGGGTATTGTCCTGGGACTCATGGGCATCACCCTATCCCCTCAGATTGCAACCGGCACCAAGCCTTGCCGAATTTCGTGGGCTTGTAGGTAGAAACTGACTGAGTTTACAGTCATTGGGCCCACCCAGGGGCCCCAAGTGCCCAGCCGGGGGTCCATAGGGGGCCAAGTGCCCACCTGGGGTTCTATAGGGGCCCCATGGGCATCACATGTCACCTCAAAATTGCACCCCGCAACCGGGATCATCTTGCCAATTTTTTTCGTGGCCGTAGGTCGAAAAAAAAAACTGACTGAGTTACAGTCCATTGGCCCAGCCAGGGGCCCCACGTTGCCCACCCCGGGTTCCATAGGGGTCCAATGGGATCACATATCACCTGGGATTGCTCCCGGGATCAAGCTTGCCAAATTTCGTGGCCTAAGGTCGAAAACTGACTGAGTTACAGTCATTGGCCCACCCAGGGGACCCAGTGCCCACCCGGGGTCCAGAGGGGTCCAATGGGCCATCACATATCACCTCAGATTGCAACCGGGACCAAGCTTGCCGAATTTTCGTGGCTTAGGTCGAAACTGCCGGAGTTTACAGTCTTGTGCCACCCAGGTTCCCCCGTTTCCCCTCCTTTTTCCATACGTTGCCCCCTTACCCCCCGGGCCTTTTTCTCTCTTCCCCCCCTTTTCCTTTCCCAGTGTCCCCCGGGTGGTGTGGTGGTGAGGGGGTAGGGGAGGGCCCCAGTGCCCAGCCGGGGGTCCATAGGGGCCCATTGCCCACCCGGGGGGCTATCGGAAACCCCATGGGCATTACATGTCAACCTCAGATTGCACCCGGGACCAAGTTTGGCCGAATTTTCCGTGGCCGTAGGTTGAAAACTGACTGAGTTGCAGTCATTGGGCCCACCCAGGGGCCCCATTGCCCACCTAGGGTCTACAGGGCCCCATTGGCATCACAGATCACCTCAGATTGCACCCGGGACCAAGCTTACCGAATTTCGTGGCCGTAGGTCGAAAACTGACTTGAGTTACAGTCATTGGCCCACCCAGGTGCCCCAGTGCCCACCTGGGGTCCATAGGGGCCCAATGGGCATCACATACCACCTCAGATTGCCACCCGGGACCAAGTTTGCCGAATTTCCGTGGCCGTAGGTTGAAAACTGACTGAGTTTTGCAGTCATTGGCCCACCCAGGGGCCCCATTGCCCACCTAGGGTCTACAGGGCCCCATTGGCATCACAGATCACCTCAGATTGCACCCGTGACCAAGCTTGCCCGAATTTCGTTGCCGTAGTTTGAAAACTGACTGAGTTACGGTCATTGGCCCCGTTAGGGGCCCCAGTGCCCAGCCGGCGTCCATAGGGGCCCCATGGGCATCACATATCACCTCAGATTTCCACCCGGGACCAAGCTTACCGAATTTCGTGGCCGTAGGTCGAAAACTGACTGAGTGTACGGTCATTGGCCCGCTAGGGGCCCCAGTGCCCAGCCGGGGTCCACAGGGGCCCCATGGGCATCACATGTCACCTCAGATTTCACCCTAGACCAAGCCTGCCAAATTTTGTGGCCATTGGTTGAAAAAAACCGACTGAGTTACGTTCATTTGGCCCACCCAGGGGCCCCCAGGTGCCCAGCCGGGGTCCCATAGGGGCCCCAGTGCCCACCCGGGGTCCATAGGGGGCCCCATGGGCATTACATGTCACCTCAGATTGCACCCGGGACCAAGCTTGCCGAATTTCGTGGCTGTAGGTCAAAAACTGACTGAGTTACGGTCATTGGCCCCGTTAGGGGCCCCAGTGCCCAGCCGGCGTCCATAGGGGCCCCATGGGCATCACATATCACCTCAGATTGCACCCGGGACCAAGCTTACCGAATTTCGTGGCCGTAGGTCGAAAACTGACTGAGTTACGGTCATTGGCCCGCTAGGGGCCCCAGTGCCCAGCCGGGGTCCACAGGGGCCCCATGGGCATCACATATCACCTCAGATTTCACCCTAGACCAAGCCTGCCAAATTTTGTGGCCATTGGTTGAAAACTGACTGAGTTACGTTCATTGGCCCGCCAGTGGCCCCAGTGCCCAGCCAGTGTCCATCACATGTCACCTCAGATTGCACCTCAGAGTGCATTAAATATTAATCTATATATATTATTCTTTCATGTAGTAAAGCCATGTAGTAATTGTCATGTAATGCGATTTACATAAGAGCTGTCTGGCCCTTTAAGAGTGTAGGAGGGAGCTAGTGTGTAGTGAACAGTACTGAATTGGCCGTTTCCGTTTCACATGTTTTACTCTGTGCTCGTGTGGATTACAAGTGATGTTTAACCCGACTTAAAGGTTTGGACTGTTTAAGTAATTACAGTATTTTACAGTAATGATCAAGCCTTCATATTAAACATATTGATGCAAATCTAAGTTCAAAGAATCAGTCTTTCACCGCGATCTGCTCTCCGTGTGTGGGCGTGGCCTGCGTGTGTGTGTGAATCGAACAGAATGGAGCCACGTCTGTGCTGTGCCTTCTTTCATGTGAAAGCTCTCAAACGGTCATAACTGGAGAACTAATTTGGTGAACGACGAGATATTCGGATGTGTCATGAAGGGGAAGTATGTATACCATTTGAAATTTAAATGGTGTTTCTAGGTGAAAGTATAATGATTTTACACACATTTGTTCCGCGAAAAGACTGAGTGAAAATCCGTGTTTCAAGCGGTTTTAGACCTCTCAAAGAAATGATCATAACTTGAAAAATATGTAACCAATCAATTTTCTGAAAAGTTTGTTTGAGAGAGAACCACTTGCGGATCGCTACTATATAAGATCATGTGGATTGACGAAAAATCCTCAAAGTTATGACAGGTTAAACACAAATGAAACTTTGAAAAAAGGCGCCTCGCAGTTCCGAAAATTAACATGGCTGTCAATGAGGGAAGTTTTAGTCCCTAGTCCCGAACAAATCGTCATAACTCGAAAAGTAGTTTGTATAGCGATGCAATCTTTTGATGAATTATGAAGGGGAAGTATCTCTACCATTTGCAGTTTAAATGGAGTTTCTAGGTGAAAGTATCAGGATGAAGTATCAGGATGTTAGAGAAGGTTGTTCAGTGAAAAAGTGAATTAATCGATTTTCCTTGAAATCTAGAGTGCACACTCTATCTTCTGCCATATTCAATGAATGGAATGATATTTAAAGAGTGATAGAAAGTGATCAAAGAGTGTTATTTTTCCGAAAGTTGAGATGATGGGTATCGGTGAGCCCAGGTCCCACCATGCCGAGTTTGGTGTTTATAGCTCCAAAATTGACCGAGTTACGGCAGTTTTAAAAAATCCCATTCAAGTCAATGGGACTTTTTTTCGCAGAAATGCGAGTGTAGCGTGTGAATGCAACAACATTTCTCTTAGCTATGAACAAGCACACTTCTCCGGAACATGCCGGACGTTTTGGTGTTTGTCCCGTTTCGATATCTCGAAAACTTGCGCAACACACTAATAAGTGCATCTCTGATGCAAACACTATGTACAAACTGATTCACTCCTTTTCTTTAGGAACTTTGCATTGCAATCCAAAAATGTTATCATGTCAACATGCCCCTGGCTAAAGCTGGCTCTCTTTCTTTTTTTTTTTTTTTTTTTTTTAGAGACTATCTTTCCTGCTGCAGAAAACAGACGCTCAGACAGTGTTGATGTACCAGGAATGCATAAATAGGAGTTGGCTAGCCTGGCCAATATATGATATCTGCCTCTGTTAACTCCATCACTGTCATTATCCAGCTAACAAGCATCAACCATGCTATTTCTGTTTGCATAGTGTGAGTGCGCTGTTACGTTTCCTCAATTCAAAATGGAACAAACTCGGGATATTGTGGTGACTTGCGCTGTTGCTGAGCTCCCTTCATCCTCATCGGTGACTCCCAATATGTTTCCATTTCGAGGGCTGTATCATCACCGTGGTGCTCCCGTGCCAGGTCAAATCACTTTTGCAAAGCTTGCATGTTACACATTTTTTGTTGTGTGAAGCGTGAAGTGCTCCTACACTTTTGAGGTCTTAAGCCGAACCTTCTTCTCTGCACCGGTCATGTTTCATTTGTAGAATTTATTCAATTCTTAACGCTAACTTATTTCGAAGATTCCGCGCCTGCTCCGCCCTCGCTCCATTCATCTCGCTCGTATTTTTTTTTCCAGCGTTGACGAAGTGCCGCAAGTAACGTAAGTGGATATGACAAGGCGAGGGAAACATAAATCGTGCGACACAACGAATCGATAATGAAATTCGTTGTCGACACTTTTAATAACCGATTATTATCGATTTTATCGATTCATTGTTGCAGCCCTAGTTGAGTATAAGGGTGTTCTCACACTAGGCAATTCGGACCGTGCTTGGGCGTGTTTGACACGCAAAGCATGGTTCGTTTGACTAGTGTGAGTGCTCCCAATTGTGCCGGGGCATGATTGATGAATCGCGCTCAAGCACACTTGAAAGAGGTGGGCCAAACGTGATTCACTGGACTCGGTCACGGTACGCATGTAGTGTGAACAGTAATCGCACTCCGGCACACTTTCGTCATCACAATATGTGCTCGCACAGCACAGCGGACTTCATGGTTGTACATATGTGATCAGGTAATCACATACTTTTGTGCCTTTCTTTGGTTTCGTTTTGTGCATGCTGCCACACAGACCTAATATGCCTTAAGATAAATGCATTGCTTCTCGTGCTGCACATACAAGATGGGCTGACACAGCACAGTGGACTAAATGCTTGTACTTACTATGTGGCTTTTTCACTTTGTGCATACTGATACACAGCCCTAATAAGCCTTATAATAAGGTGCATTGATTATGCAGCGCATTGCTTCGACTTCTCGTGCTGCACAGCGGACTTGCTTGTACATACTATGTGACTTCTTTGTTTCTCTTTGTTTGCACTGACACAGTAATAAGCCTTACAATAAATGTACTGATTATGTATATATTATTTATATATACAGTCGTGCTTGAAAGTTTGTGAACTCTTTAGAATTTTCTTTAGTTCTGCATAAATATGACCTAAAACATCAGATTTTCACAAGTCCTGAAAGTAGATAAACAGAACCCAGTTAAACAAATGAGACAATAATATTATACTTGGTCATTTATTTATTGAGGCAAATGATCCAATATTACATATTGGTGAGTGGCAAAAGTATGTGAACCTTTGCTTCCCCCCCTTACCCCGTGCAGCAAGAACTACAACTAAATGTTTCTTGTAACTGTTGATCAGTCCTGCACATCGGCTTGGAGGATTTTTAGCCCATTCCTCTGTACAGAACAGCTTCAACTCTGGGATGTTGGTGGGTATCCTCACATTAACTGCTCGCTTCAGGTCCTTCCACAACATTTCGATTGGATTAAGGTCAGGACTTTGACTTGACCATTCCAAAACATTAACTTTATTCTTCTTTAACCATCCTTTTTGAGTCTTGGTCCTCCCAAGGTTTCTTTCTATAACACTCAGGGAGTTTTTCCTTGCCACTGTCACCCTAGGCTTGCTCAATTTGGGATTGGACGTAGTTATTAGGAGATAATCTAAACTTGTAAAGTTGCTTTGGTACAATGCTCCATTGTAATAAGCGCTATATAAATAGATCTGACTTGACTTGACTTGACTTTTGCACCTCATTAATATATAATTTTGGATCATTTTCCTCAAAAAAATAAATGACCAAGTATAATTTTTTTTGTCTTATTTGTTTAACTGGGTGTTTTTTTAGTATTTGTGTGAAAATCTGATGTATTAGGTAATATTTATGCTTAAAATTCTAAAGGGTTCACAAACTTTCAAGCTCGACTGTATATCAGAGAATTCTAAAAGAAAATGTCAGAACATCTGTCAATGAACTGAATCTCAAGAGAAGGTGGGTCATGCAGCAAGACAACAGTCCTAAGCACACAAGTCGTTCTACCAAAGAATGGTTAAAGAAGAATAAAGAATAAAGTTAAACAATTAAGTTCATTTGGAGTGGCGAAGTCAAAGTCCTGACCTTAATCCAATCGAAATGTTGTGGAAGGACCTGAAGTGAGCAGTTAATGTGAGGATACCCACCAACATCCCAGAGTTGATATGCAGGACTGATCAACAGTTACAGGAAATGTTTAGTTGCAGTTATTGCTGCACAAGGAGGGTCACACCAGGTAGTGAAAGAAAAGGTTCACATACTTTTGCAACTCACTAATATGTAATATTAAATCATTTTCCTCAATAAAGAAATGACCAAGTCTAATATTTTGTCTCATTTGTGTAACTGGGTTCTCTTTTTATCTACTTTCACATGAATCTGATGATGATTTAGGTCCTATTTATGCAGAAATATCGAACATTCTAAAATGTTCAAGTACCACTGTATGCACTGATTCAGCTTCTCATGCTGCACGTAAGAAGATTTTTATGGAGGCAGCTGTGTGTCACCGCGCACAAAACGAAACCAAAGAAAGGCACAAAAGTATGTGATTACCCGATCACATATGTACAACCATGAAGTGTGATGTGTGAGCACGTATTGTAATAACGAAATCGTGCCAGAGCACATTTCAATGAACCTAATGTGAGTGCTAGCCAGTGCGTGAATGTTCAGTGTTCGGTTTGGTGATGGGTCAATGCCCAAGGTGTCTTTCCCACACCGTACATCACTATGATAAAGCAGTTAATGAAAATGAATGACCTGGGTGTTATATTTGACCAAACCCCACAATAATGGGTAGAGTGAATTGCTAAGTTACCAAGTGTAGGCCAAGGACAATTTCTGGGGACTAACCAGGAGCGCTCAGACCTTTCAAAAGCAGTTTTTCTAACACAGTATCCATATGTACGTACATGTGTATACTGTGTGTAAATTACTTGGTAAGTGTGTAAAACCTTCTGTTTAAAGATAATAATAAAATGTGCACTATCCAGTAAATAATGTAGGGAGCTGGACTGGCTGTTAAACAACAGCCAGTTGTGTATTACATAATTGGCCAGGTAAAATCTGTGGCTAGCATTAGTGGTCTTTCAAATGCCATGTTTGATCTAGCACTGTTGTAAGTGAAGTACTCATACTATCTGACATTTGCTGTATGCTTTGTGGCACTTTCTGTTGAAGTGGTTGAACAGGTCTGCTGTTTCCATGAAGACCCCAAGAAGATCCCATCTTATCTATGCATATTTTGCATTTTTAGCTGTTGTCTGTGTTGTGCCCATTGAATGACATCCTAACCTGTTCCATATGACTAATGTTGTATTTAAAACAATACAGGATACACTTCTTAAGGCTCCAACCACTCTGGGATATTGTTGGTTTAATTGTGTGTCTGTCAAGGTAAACATGAGTGGAAAAAGTAGCGTTTCATTGTTTAAACTCTTTTTGATGTCATGAGATGTGTTTTCATGTGTTAATTACATGTGTTGACTATGATGTTTCTCGTGATTGCTCTGTTAAGAGAGATTGTGGGGATATTTGAATTGTTCACAAACTAAAATTATTTAAATTACCTACACCTACAGTGGCAGTAGAATAGTAAGAGGTGTCTTGAAAATAGGACTATATAGAATTGATTAGAAGAAAATTCTTTGTCATTTCCTGTAATGTAATCATACGCCAGTCACTTCTGAATACAACATCTCAGGTTGTAACCTTGGTTTTTGCTGACTGTTGTGAAATGTATGTGATCTCAGTACAGAACAAACACTTGTACTGGACTTATGTCTTACAGTAAAGTAGCTTATGATTAAAATATTTGATTTTAATATTTAATCAATATTTAAAAGGTTTTAAACATATTGGCTGCTTGTTTTTTTTTTTATATCTGGCTAGACAAAGATTTTTAAGAACTTCCCATCCCAAACATCCCAAAGGAAGATGGATTCTTGATTTGAGCCTGGTTCCTCTCAAGGTTTCTTCTTTATGCATCTTGTGATGTTTTTGCTTGCTACTGTCCCCTCTAACTGCTAATTTTGGCTCTCGACTTCATGTAAAGCCTGTTTGTGACAATGACTGTTCCATTACGAGAGTGTGTTCTCCCAGCTTACACCTTTATTCTCTAATTACAGCCACATTGACCAGTCTACCACCTGGCAGGACCCTCGCAAAACCATGCTCCAGATGAACCAGGCAAACCCAGCCAGTCCTCCAGTCCAACAGCAGAACCTCATCAGCCCAGCTTCAGGTAGGCAACTTGCATTTATACACAGCCATTAACGCAGATTAATCCAGACCTGACCTTGCATCCAACATACATCTGCACAGAGGCTGGTTGTGTAAAATTAGAAGTGCATCTGCCCCACACCACATACTGAGGTGATGTTTATCTCATTGCAGCAGAGCCTGGGGAAATCTTTCCATTAAACATGACAAGTCCTGCCCATGTTACCACAGTGCTCACTACTCCACCTCTCCTAATGATCAGGAGCCCATTTTGGACTCCACCTTATGTTGTGCGTACTTTTTCCTGCTTTAAAAAAATGTTTAAATCCATAGCTTGGGCACAGGCCAGCTTAACATTGATAATCTGCTGTTAATTGTCATAATTTTTATAAAAATGTACAAGACTGCACCATTGGCACTGCATATTTTGGTTGAATAAAAACTGAGAACAGACATGTTTTCAAAACTTGTACTGGACTTCTGTTGAGTGTGCTGCATTAAGTGTTAAACTCCAGGTTCAGTTTGATAAGGTGCGTGCTGTAGCATTTATATTAGCTTCCCAGACAAGAAATTAGTTGCATGTGTAATTTCTTCCCTAATACTTGATTACACCTCACCTCGCCCTAATGCAGTGCCTGTCTTTTCAGGTAAGCATTCCACTGGTGTCTAGAGTTCCTGTTAATTTTAGCTTCCTCTTTAAATGCAACTGAGCTTTGTGGGTTTTAATTCCAGTGTTTAATCTGCTGTTTCGTATGATCTCACAAGTGTTTGATGGGCTTGGGGCCCAGGGATTTTTTTTGCGTGTTTACAACCCCAAATCAGAAAAAAAATTTTGAGAAACATTTGCTTTGACATTTATTTCCTTGCAGACCGTAAACCAAGAAATTCCATGTTTACATTGGTTAATATACATTAGGGGTGTGCAATAATAAGTATCTTCTATGATAATATCATAATTATTGTTTTAATTATGTGCGAGCTGGCATTATTGAGTATGTCACTCACTTTGCATAAACAGTCAAAAATACACATAGAGTTCACATATTCAAATTCCAAAATTTTAAGAAGCAGATATCTTCAATATCAGTTTGATTGCACTTATCATTTTACCAGTTTAACATGTATTTCATTCTACAATTCTTCTACAAAGCCAAAACCAGCCAAGGTAATGGCACAAAAACACACTTAGCAAACCTTCGCAAAATCCTTGAGCAAAAAAGTGCCTTATGACAAGAAAAGCAACAGATGGCAAGACATATCAAATGCTGTCACCAATTACATCGCAAAAGAGAGAGATGACTTTGAACAGCTTTTGAATACTGTCGAAGCAGGGGCGTATCTACTGGTGGGATGCGGTGGGCAATTGCCCACTCAGAGGAATCATCTGCCCACGCAAAGAAAACTGGACAAAAAATCACTCTTATAGCCATATTTTGGGAATTCATAAAAAAATGTTAAAATAATGCAGAGTTAAGGCTCTACCTCAAACGACGTCCTGCTCTGGAGTTATAGTGAAGTTAAGGTTCTATCCAAAATAACTTCCTGCTCCCTACGTAGGTGCACTACATGCGCTTTGTGGTTACTTATGTTACTTGATGCCCTCTGCAATATAAAAGAATGATAATCTAAAAAAATATAAAGTTGCTTTGAGACAATGCTCCATTGTATAAAGCTCTATATAAATAAATCTGACTTGACTCTGTGTCTGATTAAAAAAAAAATAGAGAATGAGCCAGCTGGTGCAGCTCTTAACAGACCCTAACAAACAATTCTTTAGGTGAATAAATGAACATAAATGGCTCGTTGCGGTTATGGCACTTAAGCTGTCATGAACCTGATCGTTGTTTAAAAACTTGATTTTATTTATTTATTTATTTTTTTCTGTTGAAAAAAATTAGATTAAACCAAGGCTGCTATGTGTTCGTGATGCAGTTGTTACTGGAAAAAGTAAGAAATAGAGTTAAGTGATATAATTAGATTTGCTGCTACCTTGTCATTAACTTGTTTTCATCCAATCACCATTTTCATTGTGGCTTTGTAGAATAGTAAAGCAAACATCTATTTTATTTTATTTTATTATGGTTTGCTTATGTGAGAACTGTAAAAGCTGTGCCCACCAAATTTTGTCAAGGCCCACCCATAACCAAATTTCAGGCTATGCCGCTGTTTAGAAGTATCGTGTGATTAGTGTTTGTGACAAAATCCCAGAAAATATGAATTGGAAGGGATTTACATATTACAGTGCATAATATAATTAGACAATTCAAGGAATCTGGAGAAATTCCAGTGAATATAGGGCAAGGGCACAAGACTAAACCCTCAGATGACACTGCATTAAGAACAGTCATTCATCACTAGCAACACATAAGATAAGATAAACACATCGGCAAGGGATTACTTTGGCAAATCTTTGTAAGCACTACTGTACGGAGTTCCGTTCACAAAATGCCACTTAAAACGTTACTGTGCTTTAAAAAAAAAGCGGCCCCTATGCCTGCTTCAGACCAAAAACGATAAGGACCATCCAGACTATTATCAGCATATTACAGAGGCAGTAGTTTTGGAAGAAGAATGTACAGGTAGTAAACTGGTCTGCCTGCAGTCCTGACCTGTCTCCAGTAGAGAATGCATGGTGAATTTTGAAATGAAACAGCAATGACACTGTATTGTTGCACACCTGAAGACATGTTTGCAGAATGAATGTGAATGTTATTTGCGGCAAAACGTCTTTTAAGTGTTGTGAGAAGGAATAGCAACATTACAAATTAAAAGTAAGTTCTTTAGAGTTCCAACTTTTTTGGAATGCTTTTCAGGACTGCAATGCAAGAATTGATGTGTATTATTAAATGAAATTAAGATGACCAGGCAGAACATGAAATGGAATCAGTATTTTGTGAAGCTTTAGTGAATCTGTCACCTTGCTTCACTAGAGCAGAGGCTATGACTTATCCGAACACATCTACAGTCCATTAGCTGAACCACTGAGCTGTTTCATGTGCAGGTCAAATTGGAGTTCAATTCTAGCCGCTAATTTTGCTACAGCAATATGTGCATTAGGTGATGCTGTTCATCTCCTTTATTTCACATCCTTGTTGATTTGGATGTTAACTATGATTTAGAGACCAATTAAAGGATCCCTTGTGACACACTGCCAATTTTGGCAACTTGGTTTTCTGTCAAATGAAAAACATGCTGTTGTCACTATGTGACTTCCTTCTTCTGAACTATTTTACACTACACTATGTTGATGCTGCTCTTCACCTGTTCTAAACACACTTTACATTCTGCTCAGCTACTGAACTTCCAATTAAGGCCATAGGACTTAACTTTAAATAATAAATCTGTTATTGGTGGATGATTAGTAACAGCAGTAATGATGATACCTGGTGGCTAACCTGTGTTCTGTCTCAGGTCCTCTTCCTGACGGATGGGAGCAGGCCATCACATCAGAGGGAGAGATCTACTATATCAACCACAAGAATAAAACTACATCCTGGCTGGACCCAAGGCTAGACCCATGTTTTGGTGAGCATTGTTTGAATCATGTTTTGATGATCTCAGTTAATAATCATTTATTAATAATTCAAATTATCAAGTTATCAGAAAATGTTCAAACCACAGACCACTGTTAATTAATCGAATTAGTGGCCAAATTAAATTTACAGCAGGCTAACCCTGTGGTGACTGTGATGACACAGGTGATGAAAACAATAGCACGTAGAGAAAATGTCAACAAATGTGAAAAGTCAAACAAAACCCAGAAAATGTGGAGACAGTCGAGTTCAGAATCAAGAGATTTTTATTCAAGTGTGTGTGAGAGTTCTGAAAGCTTTCCCGTTTCCTGTGACTCATATTGAGGTTAGCCAAAGTCGCTCCTAAGTCAAGACTCAGCTATTTGTGTCCTCACACACTCATTACCACAGACTTGCACACAAAGACACAGAACTCACTGTACTTCTTGTCCTTATCAGTCATAATAGTCAAGTTTAAAAGAAGAGTCTGGCGTGAAGTCAAACGTACACAATCTTCTCCTTACCTCCAGTGCTGAGACAGGCCTGGTGTCTGATTTTGCCTCTTTAGTATTGCACTGGAGCTGAAACAAGAGTCATACGAATATGATCGTGTATGAACTGTTCCCTTAGATTAATCAATACTAAATAGAATAAAATTTTAGTTTTAAGTGCTGGCATTGCAAGCAGTGCTGGTGGTCTTCCTAAGAACTTATTTTTTTTTTTTTTTTTTTTTTTCCCTTCCCGTTCTCTCCAACCCTCCCTCTCTTACTCACCCTCTCTCTCTCTCTCTAATCCCTGTCAGTAGATCTCACAAAAAGATGAAGGCTTCTGCTTGTGTCACTTTGACTTACTCACGGTTGAAAGTGCCCTCCCTTCATCCTAAAACAGTTCCACTGCTTTTCCCCCACTACACGTGTGAACAGTCAGGCCTTTTATAAATTTATAAAAAAAAGTGCGGCGGCGTTACAGAGCAGGTTTTCATAGAAGGTGAAAGTGTGAGATGGTGCACTCTCAGAGAGGCAGAAATGCCACACAGATGTTGTTAGCACTTTGAATATTTATACGTCCTGAACGTACGAGCCTGCTGGGCCCCACAATCCAACGCAATGTGAGAGGGAAGAGCAAAGACGGCCTTTAACACGGTTACTGCATGTAATTTTCTGCTGAAGGTCTTTCTGCTTAAGCTAAGACAGACAGTAAAGTGAGAGCAAGAGAGAGAAATGCTTATGTGTGTATTTGTTTTTATTGATGGACCACTCAGTAACCGGGCTGCCACCTGGTAGTCTGTTCTCTTTCGTGAACATTTAAATGTGCAGTAGCACTACAGTCGCATCCCAAATCACGCAGGTGGTACCAAGTACTGTCTAAAATTAGTAGCTTTCAGTGTTGTCATTACAGTAAATGCTTTTGGAGAAAGGTCACATGTAGGGCTGCAACAACAAATCGATAATAATCGATTATTAAAAGCGCTGACAACGAATTTCATTATCGATTCGCTGTCACTTGATTTGTTTGTCCCCCGCCTTCTCATATCCGCATATGTTGCTTGCGGCACTTCACGCTGGAAAAAACAGCACGAGCGATTGAACGGAGCGAGGCGGAGCCGGCACGGACGCGGAATCTTCAAAATAAGTTGGCGTTAAGAATTAAATAAATTATGACCGACGCAGAGAAGAAAGTTCGGCTTAAGTCCTCAAAAGTGTAGTAACATGTGTAACATGCAAACTTTGCAAAAGTGATCTGACCGGTGCTGATACAGCCCTCGAAACGAAACGAAACGAAAACATTAGTGATGGGAATTTCGGCTCTTTTCAGAGAGCCGGTTCTTTTGGCTCGGCTCACTAAAAAGAGCTGGCTCTTTCGGCTCCCCAAGTGGCTCTTTAGATTTTTTGTAGCTTAATTTATTACCAAATTATGTGTAAAATGAATTAGCAATGTAAAAACACATAATATCCAAGGTTTGTTATTATTAATATGGTTTTTATTTATATACTCAATGGAACACAGTAAAATAAAATACAAAAACGAAGACCCATCTCAATTACAGGTTCAATCTGCTCTCAGGTCTCTGACTATGTGTATTATTTGTAAATTTAAAAAAACTATATACAGGGAAACAAGACATCAACCAAACATCACTCAACAAAATGTAAATAAAAATGTGCAAAAAAAGAAAAAGCAACATCCAGGTTACAATTTTTAATAAAGATTGGCATAAAAAAAAACCAAGGATCTCATCTTTGAGGGGTTGATCCTGCTCCTCCTTTCTGTTATGATCTGACCTGTTTTAGAAAAGATTCTCTGAGGGATCACATGAGACATTGGCAACCCCACGTCTCTGATCACCATAAGACTCTTTGACTATGAACCCCCAGCTCTGCCCTTATTCTAAGGCAAGGTCACAAGCCCAGTTCAGCCAGACCGCCCACTCGACACTCCTGGCTAACGGACAAGGCAGGCAGGCCAGACATGACTCCAGACTCCGGCCCCAGTCATGCATCCTGGTCTAAATCTAGTCAAAAACCTGTGTAAATAGGTATGTCTTTAGCCTAGACTTAATTTGTAGAGTGTCTGAGTCTCGAACGAAAGTGGGAAGTTTATTCCATAGTTGGGGGGCCATATATGAGAGAGCCTTTCCCCCTGCTGTGACTTTTTAATTCTAGGAACTAAAAGAAGTCCTCTACCCTGCGAACGAAGTAGACGAGTTGGATTGTAAAATGCTAAGAGTTCACTAAGATAATGTGGGGCCAGGCCATGTAGAGCTTTATAAGTTATAAGAAGTATTTTGTAATCAATGCGGAATTTGACTGGTAACCAGTGTAGTGATGATAGAACAGGAGTGATATGATCAAATTTTCTAGTTCGAGTTAGTACAGCTACAGTAGGCAGCTGCATTCTGAACTAACTGAAGTTTTTTATAGATTTACTACTAGAGCATCTAGTAAGTAAAGCGTTACAGTAATCCAACCTTGAGGTTATAAACGCACGAACAAGTTTTTCTGCATCATTAAAAAGAGAGGATATTTCTAAGTTTAGCGATATTACGTAATGAAAGAAAGCAATCGAGTAGTGATGCTGCTAATGTGCGCATCAAAGGAGAGATCTGAATCAAATGTGACCCCTAAGTTTTTTACAGACGGACTGGCAATACTGGACAGCCATCTAGATTTAGGATAGATGTAGCCAACCTGTCTCTCACAGCCTTGGGTCCCACTAATAGAACCTCAGTTTTATCTGAGCTAAGTAAGAGAAAATTAAATAACATCCAATTTTTTATTTCCTTTACACAGTCCTCAATTTTGTTGATTGTAAGGCTGTCATTAGGTTTGGCTGATATGTTACAGCTGTGTATCATCTGCAATAGCAAAGTGGAAACTAATGCCATGTTTACGAAAACTGGGCCTAGTGGCAGCATGTACAGAGAGCATAAAAGTGGGCCCAAGCACTGACCCCTGAGGCATGCCATACTTCACTTTTGAGAGCTTAGACCTTAAATTTTTTTTTGTTTTTTTATTTATATGAACAAACTGGTGACCGGTCAGTTAAGTAGGATTTTAAACCAAGAAAGTGCTGATCCCTTAATACCTACAGTATTTTCTAGTCTGTTTAGTAAAACGTCATGATCTATAGTGTCAAATGCTGCACTTAAATCTAACAGAAACAGAAAAGAAACACATCCCGTATCTGAGGACATTAACAGTAATTTAGTACTCTAATTAATGCTGTTTCAGTACTATGATGGGGGGCCTGAAGCCCAGTCTTGAAATGTTTCATAAATTTCATTCCCTCCTTTGGAGATAACTGCAGAGCTGCTGGATAGAAGGCTTTTTTTTTAAGATTTTGGACAGAAACGGATTTTTAGATTTGAAATTGGTCTATAATTAGATAACACACAAGGGTCAGATTGGCTTTTTTAATCAGTGGTTTGATAACAGCAGACTTAAAGGCTTTGGGCACATAACCAAAGGTAAGGGATGAATTTAAAATAACTAACACTGGCTCTATAACACTAGGTAATACTTGTTTGAGTAAACGTGTAGGAATTGGATCTAATAAACATGTTGATGGCTTGGATGAGCTGATCAGTGCGGATAGTTCAGTATTAGTATTTGTGGTAACAGATTCTAATCTTGATTTACAGCTCATTAAACAGATGTCTTCACTAGTGCTGCATCTGGGAAGGTTGCTGAATAGTTTGGTGATGTGATGAGCATTGAGTTTTATGCCTAATGTTTTTCTATTCTTATCTTATCATTAAAGAAAGTCATGAAATCATTACTGTTAAAATTACACAGAACGGGAGAAATCACTTTCTGTGGGGTTTTTGTTAATTTGGAGATTGTATTAAGAGAAATCTTGGATTATTCTTATTTTTCTCTATGATTGAGGAGAAGTATGCAGCTTTTAGCTTTAGTGAGGGCATGCTTATACTCTGCCATGCTGTCCCTCCAAGCAATCTTAAACCACCTCCAATTTACTATGTCTCCACTTGCGCTCTAAATGCCGTGTTCTTTGCTTTTAGGTACGGTTGTTGTCATTATACCATGGTGCTAGCCTTTTTTCCCTAATGCGTTTGACCCTAGCAGGAGCAATCGCGTCCAGGGTTGAGCGAAGCACACATTCTTATTGGTCATTCTAGCTGGTAGTACAGTAGCATGTGATTTGGGACACAGCTTCAGTAGTAGTGTTGTGCAAAGGTGTTAACACCCCTGGTCAAGTTATGCATTTTAAAGGTTAAAAGGTACAGAATTCTAGAGGGAATAAACTTAAAATAATAATAATAATTATTTGACAGGGTGGCGTTGGTCCGGTACCCAAGCCATGGTATGAATGTGTGCATGTCATGTATGCTGTTTAATGTGAAGGAGATACTTCAGAAATCTTATTGAAAACTGGAACAGTTGTATGTTATCCTCCCGAATTCCTCTGCAGCGGTAGGCTAGTGATTTTGCTGCACCATCCAAGCACCCATTTTTTTTAATAAGCTAATTTTATAGATTGTGGTGTGCTCAATCGCAGCTTACAATAATAGTACGTTTGTACACTGTGATGTCTTGCTTTCCTTATTAATTGTTTAACCAGTAACTGATCATGATTACCCTTTACTTATTAATGTGGATGAACATTGAAATACGAACTCTTCGCCATGTTGCACGTTCACTTATTTGGAGCAGAATAGAAATACTTTCTTTTCCTTCCTTCTTGCACTTCTCGCACTCTGTTTCGGCTTCTTTTCCTTCTCCCCCCCTCAGTCCCTCCCTAATTGAGGCCCGGGTTGGGCAGGATGCTTTTCTGCTGCACATGCAGACAAGACTTGAGTCTCAGCCAGAGTTCTATATACTGCGGCGCTGCACCTAATCCGTTCCAGACCTTTCTACTCTGAAAGGGAGAGAAAGAGAGAAGGCCAAGCAAGAGAGACATATGAGGGGGCATTGACTGAGGATAACGGGAAGGGGGAGAAAGAAGGCAGAAACTGAAGAAAAAAGGACTGACGTGTCCTCGGGAATCTCCAGAGTGCATAGAGGTGGGGCTTCACAAACTAGGCGGGCTTAGTGTTCCCAAACTGGAGCCTTTGTGCTGTTTTTCACACTCTGTCTGCAAAGTAAAGGGCGACAGATAAAACACACAGAGCATGCACACACTGTTTTTCCATGCCATTGAATGGGTCTCCACTCGATTCTGTTTCCCTCCATTATCTCTGCACTTCAGTGCTGCAGTTAGTTGGCACCTTGTACACCGTTGCCAAATGATGTCACTCTCTTATGGCACTCATCTTTTCCAGAGCTATGAGCTAATCCTGACTCACACACTCTGCACACTTGGCACTGGCCATCCTGGTTAGAGTCACAAACTCTAACCATTCACACATGTCCATCACAGCCGAGATGGACATGTGTGGCTGGTTAGAGTTTGTGACTTAAATATAATATGTTTCCTGCATGCACGCGAAGATCTCCATCACATTAAACTGCGCACAAATGATTACAGAACATGTGAGTTTGGGGAATTCATTTTTTTTATTGACATTTTAGGACATGTTGTGATATTGGTGACTCTATTATGGGGAGTTGCCACAGTTGGGTCCTCAATCCTTTTATTTAAAACCCTGCCTACTTTCAAAATTATGCCTGTGTTATATAGGGGCATTTCCACTGGGGTGTTCCTGAGTGGCCCTCCTGCCTGTTTATTCACTGCAAACTGTGCTGGATTTGCCTTTCTAATGTGACCAGGGTCTCATTCATCAGGTGTACTACCTCTGTAATTCTCAGACGTCTCACAATGTGTTTCTTCTTAACACTACAATATAAAATTAAGCACTGAATCGAACAAAAGTGGAATTGTAGGTAGTGGTAAGAAACCGTTTGGAACACCATCGACATGGTGAGTTTAACTGCTGCATGGTTGTTGGTACCAGAAAGGCTGGTCTGAATATTTCTATACCTGCTGATGATGAAGGCTGGAAAAATGACACAAATGTCACAAAGCAAAACTAACCTCAAAATGGTTTCATGAACATGGCAATGGGCTCAGTCTTATCGAGAGGCCTTCCCAGTTGCCAGTAGAATGTCTTTTGGAAGGGGTAGAACAGGAGATGTACTGAAAGAGTACCTGAAAAATATGCAGCAAGTTCCATGCAATGATGGAACAGAATTGAGGCCGTTTTGAGTAAAGGCAAAAACTACCCAGTTTTAGTATATTGGGTGCTTGATGTCTTGGTGTGCGTGTGCCTTTTCTTGCAATACTTGTGTGGAACTTTTGTGCATTTTTTGGTGCAAATTTAGTGCAATTGTTTTTCTTTTTAATTTTTTATTACAAAATGGCATCTTTTTATTTGAAAAACCAAAAGAGCAAAAATATTTAGGTTATTCAGGTTAAGGCAGAAGAGCGCGTCTAAATGCACAACACGCTGAACCTTGAAGCAGGTGGGCTACAGCAGCAGAAGACCACACTGGGTGCATTCTTATCAGCTAAGAACAGGCAACTGAGGCTACAATTCATACGGGATGACCTAATTGCTACAATAGAAGATTGGAAAAAACATTACCTGGCCTGATGAGTCTTTATTTCTGCTGTGACATTCAGATGGTAGGGTTGGAATTTGGGGTTAACAACACGAAAGCATGGATCCATCGTGCCTTGTGTCAATCAGATTACCAGATCTCAATCCAATAGATCACCTTTGGGATGTTGTGGAATGAAAGATTCACATCATGCCAATTTGGACCACAGTCTCTGAGGAATGTTTCCAGCACCTCGTTGAATCAATGCTACAAAGAATTATGTTTGGTGTCATGTCGAGTCAGATTTATTTATATGGCGCTTTTACAATGTAGCATTGTCTCAAAGCGACTTTACACTTTTAGATTATATTCTAATATCTATGGCCCATCCCAAACTGAGCAAGCCTATGGCGACAGTGACAAGGATAAACTCGGGAGGACCAAGACTCAAAAAGGGACCCAGCCTCCTTGGGTGGTGTAGATGATAAATGTATGAATGTAACTAATTTATCTAAACAAATGAGTCTTATAGCTCAAATAAAATAATGTAAAATATGCATATCGGAATTATGTAGTCCAATACACAGAATCACTTTTGGATCTTGAGTCTAAGCAGGAAAGTCCTTGGCAACACTTCGTCCATAGCCAAACGGAGGAGGGAGAGAGTTACTGCCCTCTGGTGTGACCCGGGTGGGGCTGGAGCTGGTGACGGAAACATCTTGAGTAGAGGTGAAGCGGATGAACATCTTCATGTGTGGGGCTGGAACTGGTACCGGAACACAACTTTGAGAGAAAACAGAAACTGTAGATTAGTTATTGATTAACAGCACAGTGTCTATAAACAATCACTGATGCCACATGTAGCATGAGCCTCCGGCAGCATTAGCTATAGCAACATAGGGACAATGAGGAGAACCAGAGGGTAACATGGCCAAGAGGGATCACATGAGACATCAGCAACCCAACGCCCCACACAACGTATGTGTGTATGTGTGTGTGTGTGTGTGTGTGTGAGAAATGTATGCAATTTCTGAAAAATTATTATTATTAATGGTTTAATCAGAGCAAGCATGCGGGACTTAAAATTATGATTTGGTTATGAAACCATAGTTCAGAAAATCCTGGTGTTATTATTTATTTGATGCATTTATCATGTAAGTGTTGAAATTACCGGCTCAGGTACAGCGTTATAATGTTTTACTACTCTTAATCAGATGAACATATGCAGAGCATATGTAGGACAGGTACACAATTCCAACTGCTAGGAAGAAACACTTTTTTTTTTGTTGTTTATTTCTTTTTTTTTATTATTGTTAGGCTTAGATGGTATCACTGTGTACACAGTGTGATGTGAACAGACTTGCCCATACGTTTGGACGCCCCAGTCAAGGTTACATATTTTTAAATGAAAGTCTTTGCAGAAAAATGTCTTTTTTGCACATATTGATGAATACATGTGTAAAATTTGGTAGGTTAAAAATGTTGTGCTTTCCAGATAATCTGGTTGCTTTTTGAAGGTTTTATAACCTTAAAAAAATGGTACATTAATTTTTTTTCAGAAATGTTTATTCCCAGCAGAGATATATGGTTTATATATTAGGACCGAGACACTCATCCAGCTTTAGTAACCCGGATGCTTTGAAGAATAAACGTGTTAACTAGACAGCAGGCAAATACTTGTCAAGGCTTCAAAGAGGTCTTGCCCTGCTTCACTCCGGAGAGCATTTCTGGAAGTTTCCCAGCATGCCCTGGTTTCTGCCTGCCAATGGAGATGATCCTGCTAGTCTGGATGAAGGATGAATGGATGATGAGAGCCATCGTGACTGCAACGTGTTCCACACAAGCATGAAAAAAGACAAAGGGCAGACATCGTTAGTCCTTATCTGTCTCCTATTGCTCTCTCTCTTTATCTCCCACATTCATGGGATCTTTCTAATATGGTCTGTTCTGGATTTCTCCCTTTGCATGTTTTTATCTCAGCTTCTGTATGTATGGGGGTGTGGGTGTGTGTGGGTGTGTGTGGGTGTGGGTGTGGGTGTGGGTGTGGGTGTGGGTGTGGGTGTGGGTGTGGGTGTGTGTGGGTGTGTGTGTGGGTGTGTGTGTACAGTTGAAACCAGAAGTTTACATACACTGTATAAAAAGACACATATGCTTTTTTTTCTCACTGTCTGACATGAAATCAGAATAAACTCTTCCTGTTTTAGGTCAATTAGGATTACCAAAATTATTTCTATGTGCTAACTGCCAGAATAATGAAAGAGAGAATTTTTTAAGGCAATTTGTATTACTTTCTTCAAAGTCAAAAGTTTAAATACATTTCATTAGTAGTTGGTACTGTTGCCCTTAAACTGTATGACTTGGGCCAAACGTTTAGGATATCCTTCCACAAGCTTCTCACAATAGTTGGCAGGAATTTTGGCCCATTCCTCCTGACAGAACTGGTGTAACTGAGCCATGTTTGTAGGCCGCCTGGCTCGCACCTGCCTTTTCAGCTTTGCCCATAAATTTTTTATAGGATTGAGATCGGGACTTTGTGATGGCCACTCCAAAACATTGACTTTGTTATCCTTAAGCCACTTTGTAACCAGTTTGGCAGTATGCTTCGGGTCATTGTACATTTGGAAGACGCCCATTTGCACCCAAGCTTTAACTTCCTGGCTGATGTCTTGAGATGTTGCTTCAGTATTTCCACATAATGTTCTTTCCTCATGATTCCATCTATTTTGTGAAGTGCACCAGTCCCTCCTGCAGCAAAACAACCCCAGAACATGATGCTGCCACCCCCATGTTTCACAGTTGGGATGGTGTTCTCAGGCTTGCAAGCTTCCCCCTCTTTCCTCCAAATGTAACCATGGTCATTATTGCCAAACAGTTCAATTTTAGTTTTGTCAGACCACAGGACATGTCTCCAAAAAATAAGGTCTTTGTCCCTGTGTGCATTTGCAAACATTAATCTGGCTTTTTATGTTCCTTTTGGAGTAATGGCTTCTTCCTGGTACAGTGGCCTTTCAGCCCATCTCGATACAGTACTCGTTTCACTGTGGATAATGACACACTCTTACCAGCTTCAGCCAGCATCTTCACAAGGTCTTTTGCTTTTGTTCTTGGGTTGATATGCACAGTTCGGACCAAAGCACATTCATCTGTGAGACACTGAACCTGTCTCCTTCCTGAGCGGTATGATGGCTGGACATTCCCATCTTGTTTGTACAGATGAACGCCTTCAGATGAAGGCACCTTCAGGCTTCTCGAAATTGCACCCAAGGATGAACCAGACTTGTGCAAGTCCACAATTCTCTTCCTGATATCTTGGCTGATTTCTTTCGAATTTCCCGTGATGTTACACAAAGAAGCAGTATGTTTCAGTTGTGCCATAAAATACATGCACAGGTGTTGCCAATAAACTCATCAGAAGCTTCCAAAGACATGACATCAACATATGGGCTGTCCCAAATTGTTTAAAGGCATAGTAATCTTAGTGTATTTAAACTTTTGGCTTTGAAGAAAGTAATAAAAATTGCTTTAAAAAAATCCCCCTCTCATTATTCTGGCATTTAGCAAATAGAAATAATTTTGGTAATCCTAATTGACCTAAAACAGGAAGAGTTTATTCTGATTTCATGTCAGACAGTGAGAAAAAATGCATAGGTGTCTTTTTATATAGTGTATGTAAACTTCTGGTGTCAAGTGTGTGTGTGTGTGTGTGTGTGTGTGTGTGTGTGTGTGTGTGTGTGTGTGTGTGTGTATATATTATTATTAATATTATTATTATTATTTTTTTATGAATTCTTTCTTTCTTTTCTGTTGTCCTTTTTAACTGCCTTGGAGTCAGCGAAGTTGAGTTTTGCCAAAGCTTTACTTCCAGCATTTCCTGCCTTTTAGTGGCTCAGGTTGTAATATGTCACTAGTGCACTATTATTATTATTATTATTATTATTATTATTATTATTATTATTATTATTATTATAGTTATATTTGGAGAAGGGAAAACTCTGCATTCCAACATAAGAACCTTATCCCATCTGTGAAACATGGTGGTGACAGTATAATGGTTTGGGCCTGTTTTGCTGCATCTGAGCCAGGACGGCTTGCCATCTTTGATGGAACAATGAATTCTGAATTATATCAGAGAATTCTAAAGGAAAATGTCAGGACATCTGTCCATGAACTGAATCTCAAGAGAAGGTGGGTCATGCAGCAAGACAACGACCCTAAGCATACAAGTTGTTCTACCAAAGAATGGTTAAAGAAGAATAAAGTTATTAAATTGGGGGCTGTTCAGGGGATTATTCCCTGCCAGTGCAACAGCAATTCTTGCTGGTCATGCGATATACATATGCCCCCACCTGCATCCTGTGATCTGTGATGGGCTTGATTTATTCTACAATACTTAGATACATAATCACTCAGTTAACATTAGTGCCCAAGCAATATATAGTAGGGCTGCAACAACGAATCGATAGGTGTCAACAACGAATTTCATTATCGATTCGTTGTCACATGATTTGTGTGTCCCTCGCCTTATCATATCCGCTTACGTTACTTGCGGCACTTCATCAACGCTGGAAAAAAAAGATACGAGCTATTGAACGGAGCGAGGCAGAGCCGGCGCGGACGCGGAATCTTCAAAATAAGTTAGCGTTAAGAATTAAATAAATTCTATAAATGAAACATGACCAACGCAGAGAAGAAAGTTCGGCTTAAGTCCTCAAAAGTGTAGGAACATGTCTAACATGCAAGCTTTGCAAAAGTGATCTGACCGGTGCTGATACAGCCCTCGAAACGAAACGAAAACATGTTGCAGTCACCAATGAGGATGATTGGAGCTCAGCAACAGCGTAAGTCACTACAAAATCCCGAGTTTGTTCCGTTTTGAAGTGAGGAAACCTAACGGCGCACTCATACTATGCGAACCGGAATAGCACAGTTGATTCTGGTTAGCTGAATAATGACAGTGATGGAGTTAAGAGGCAGATATCCTATATTGGTGATTCTAGCCAAGTCCTATTTATGCATTCCTGCTACTTCAACACTGTCTGAGCGTTTATTTTCTGCGGCAGGAAATATAGTCTCTTAAAAGAGAGCCAGCTTTAGCCAGGAGCATGTTGACATGCTAACATTTTTGGCTTGCAATGCAAAGTTCCTAAAGAAAGAGCATGAATGAGTTGTATGTAGTGTTTGCATCAGAGATGCACTTATTCGTCTTTATTATTTAATTTGTTATTTTAATTTATTAATACATTTAATTTATTATTATTCATTTATTGTAAGCACTTATTTGCTCTGTTATTGTTATATTTCTGAATAAAGACATGGAAAGTTTATTTTATTTTATTTTTTATTTTTATTTTTTTACCCGATTCATCGATTAATTGAAAAAATAATTGACCGATTAATCAATTATTAAAATAATCGGTAGTTGCAGCCCTAATATATAGGGTTTTTAAAATTTAGTTCAGTATTTAAGGAATTCAAAATCTGATAATGACTTGCAGTACTGTGCAAAGATCTTGGGCCACCGTTGAATTTGTTGTTTTAGCAATGGTATACACTGCGTTCCAAATTATTATGCGAATTGGATTTAAGTGACACAAATAAAAAAAATTTGTTTTTCAATTAAACTCATGGATGGTATTGTGTCTCAGGTTTGTGCAGATAAAGGCATAATGAGGAAGGTTTCTTTCAGACAATTTCATCAGATTAAGAGAGCAGCTGCAAACAGGTATATGAAGCTGCTGGTGCCTCTGGAGTCTCGTGAACCTTAAGGTGTAGGATCCTCAAGGGGCTTGCAGTTGTGCATAAACCTGCTATTCGGCCACCCCTAAGCAATGCTCACAAGCAGAATCGGCTGCAGTGGGTCCGGAAGACTCGTTGTACAAAGCTTATTTTACATGAAGACTCCTTTTCAAACAGTCTTGTTTACTTATGAGTGCCATGCAACCATGGATGGTCCAGATGGATGGCGTAGTGGATCGCTGGTGGATGGCCAACATGTCCCGCTGCGACGTCAGCAAGGAGGTGGCAGAGTCATGTTTTGGGCCGGAATAATATGGAGAGAGCTGGTAGGCCCTTTTAGGGTCCCTCAAGGTGTGAAAATGACCTTGGTAAAGTATATACAGTTTCTTGACTGACCACTTTCTTCCAAGGCACAAAAAGAAGAACCGTGCCTTCCGTAGCAAAATCATCTTTATGGATGACAATGCACCATCTCATGCTGCAAAGAATACCTCTGTCATTGGCTTCTATGGACATAAAAGGAGAAAAACAGATGGTGTGGCCCCCATCCTCCCCTGACCTCAACACTACTGAGAACCTTTGGAGTATCCTCAAGCAAAAGATATAAGGGTGTCAGGCAGTTCACATCAAAACAGCAGCTCTAGGAGGCTATTCTGACATCATGCAAAGAAATTCAAGCAGAAACCCACAAGTTCAATGGGTGCAAGAATTGTGAAAGTGATATCAATAAAGGGGACCTATGTTAACAGAAAGGTGTTTTTGATTGAAATAGCTTTTGATTTCAGTAAATATGACCTCCCAATGCTGCAAATTCAACAAATGACAGTTTTCAGTTCTTGACAACCTTCAAAATGTTTTGAAACTCTGTCGTGCATAATTTGGAACAGTGCATTTTCAGTTTTTTTATTTTTTTTTTAAATACTGTTATCATGGGGAAGTTTTCTCAATACAATTCAATTTAGACTCCCAACGGTTGATGACTTAAATTATAATGACTGTCATTGCATTGATCATTTAGGAAAATCAGATAAAAATATAATTTGCATAATAATTTAGAACATGGTAAAATTACCATATATAACATACTGTTGACAATTGGATGCAACAATTTCAAACTGTCTCTCCGTAATACTCTTTTCAATTAATGTTCATTCCATTCTTTGTGTGCTTTAGCATATACAGTAACCATTTTGCTGTGTCCCCTTCCAAAACATTACTTTCTTGGCTCCTACCCTTCCAAAAAGACCATTCCTTATCAAGCTTCTTCGCACTCTAGAAGGGTCAACTTGGCATTCCTATGAAGCTACTAGGTTACACTCAGTACTTGGCAGTGTAGCCTATAGAAGCTGTGGTTTTCTATTTTTCAGTTTTTTATTGTCTTTGCTAAAACAATGGTATATGTAATATAATGGTGGCCTAAGACTTTTGCACAGTACTGTATTTCCCGATATTCTTTAAAACACACATGCACCATAAACAAATATTTTTCCCCACATTTATGTGTAGTTGAGTCCTCACTAATATAACATGGCATAATGCTATTTAAACATAAACTCAAGTCAAGTCAAATTTATTTATATAGCGCTTTTTACAATGGAGCATTGTCTCAAAGCAACTTTACAAGTTTAGATTATCTCCTAATAACTACGTCCAATCCCAAAGTAAGCAAGCCTAGGGCGACAGTGGCAAGGAAAAACTCCGAGTGTTATACTCATGCATCCTTGCCTTTGACTATGAACTCCCATCTCTGCCCTTAGTCTAAGAGTCTTTTGGTGATCAGAGACGTTGGGTTGCGGTCTTCTGCCTCCCGTGGGGTTGCCAAAGTCTCATGTGATCCCTCTTGGCTGTGTTACCTACCAGTTCTCCTCTTTCTAGCTATGCTGCTATAGCTAATGCTGCCGGGGTCTCATGCTACACATGGCATCAGTGATTGTTAATAGACACTGTGCTCTTAATCAATAACTAATTACATTTTCTGTTTTCTCTCCGAGCTGTGTTCCAGTACCAGTTCCTGCCCCACACATGATGTTCATCCACAGCAGGTTTCCCCTGCTGTGACTTTTTTAATTCTAGGAACTAAAAGAAGTTCTGTGCCCTGCGAACGAAGTAGACGAGTTGGATTGTAAAACTCTAGGAGTTCACTCAGATAATGTGGGGCCAGGCCATGTACAGCTTTATAAGTTATAAGAAGTATTTTGTAATCAGTGCGGAATTTGACTGGTAACCAGTGTAGTGATGATAGAACAGGAGTGATATGATCAAATTTTCTAGTTCGAGTTAGCACTCGGGCGGCTGCATTCTGAACTAACAGAAGTTTATTTATAGATTTACTAGAGCATCCAGTAAGGCGTTACAGTAATCCAACCTTGAGGTTATAAACGCATGAACAAGTTTCTCTGCATCGTTAAAAGAGAGGATATTTCTAAGTTTATCGATATTACGTAATTGAAAGAAAGCAATTCAAGTGATGCTGCTAATGTGTGCATTAACGGAGAGGTCTGAATCAAATGTGACCCCTAAGTTTTTTTTACAGACAGCCTTGGCAATACTGGTACAGCCATCTAGATTTAGGATAGATGTAGCCAACCTTCTCTCACAGCCTTGGGTCCCACTAATAGAACCTCAGTTTTATCTGAGTTAAGTAAGAGAAAATTAAATAACATCCAATCTTTTATTTCCTTTACACAGTCCTCGATTTTGTTGATTGTAAGGCTGTCATTAGGTTTGGCTGATATGTACAGCTGTGTATCATCTGCATAGCAGTGGACATTAATGCCATGTTTACGAATAACTGAGCTTAGTGGCAGCATGTACAGAGAGAATAAAAGCGGGCCAAGCACTGACCCCTGAGGCACGCCATACTTCACTTTTGAGAGCTTAGATCTTAGATTATTTATATGAACAAATTGGTACCGGTCAGTTAAGTAGGATTTAAACCCAAGAAAGTGCTGATCCCTTAATACCTACAGTATTTTCTAGTCTGTTTAGTAAAACGTCATGATCTATAGTGTCAAATGCTGCACTTAAATCTAACAGAACAAGAAAAGAAACACATCCCTTATCTGAGGACATAAACTTGTTTTATTGTTATAAACAAATAGTAGATTGAACAAAAGTACAACAAAATACGTTTAAGTTTTGATAAATAAGACTCAAATGTATAAAACATACAAAAAATAGAAAAAAAAACAACGCAAAAACAATTACCCTTGAGGAAAAATGAATGTACACTGCCTGACCAAAAAAAAGGTCACACATTGTAATATTTAATTGAACCGCCTTTAGCTTTGATTACAGCACACATGCGCTGTGCCATCATTTCAACAAGCTTCTTCAATGTCACAACATTTATTTCTGTCCCTGTATTGATGATGGGAGATTTGGACCAAGTTTTCTCCAGCACATCCCAAAGATTCTCATAAGGGTTCAGATCTGGACTCTGTGGTGGCCAATCCATGTGTGAAAATGATGTCTCATGCTTCCTAAACCACCCTTTCAAAATTTGACCCTTCTGAAACAGATTACCATCTTGTACACTACTACAGGATGTGTCTTTCGACGTGGTTGTTTAACAAATGAGAAGCTACTCTCTACATCAGTTAGGGTTAAAGAACTTGTTGCCAGCTGAAACATAATCACCAATGCAGTAATTATCTGATGAGAGGCTCTTTTTTAAAACTATTTAACAATTTGCTTAGTTAAAAGCAGGTGGTGACCCTTATTTTGGCCAGGCATTGTATGACATTTATAGACTTTTAACAAATACTTTCAAAACACATGTATGAACAGTGAAGTTGCGGTTTGCCCTCTGGTGGACAATAAATAACACTCATAACATGAAGGCCATATGTTTCATCCCTTCGTTTCTTTTTTTAATTATCATTTATCACTCGCTATACATGCAAATACTGACTTATTTCATATTGGCCAATAACTCGTCAACACTATGCCCACATGCCGTATCTCCATTTCATACCAGCTTAGTCCAATTGAGGCTCAAAGGGGAGCTGTGGCCTAATGGGGTAAGATGGAGAATCAACCTTAGACATGGAAACAGTCCTTAAAGAGATGCCAGTTGACCTAAATTATGTCTTTGGAATAAGTGAGTAAATCTGATTACTGCATGCAAACTCCACACAGGCAGCAGCTATGAGCGCTAAACACTGGGCCACCCTAGATGATTGTACATGGTATAAATGTTCTTTAAGCCTGTAGATTAGTGTCACCTAGAGTCTGTGGCGCACACACTGTACAAGTTTAATTGCATAACTAAAAACAGCTTACAGTAGATGTGTCAAAATGTACATAGTTCAGGTTTTCTAGTACTTGGTCACTACTTTACATTTACAGCTTCAGTGCACAACAAAGAAAGAACACACCGTACGACTGATTGAGCTTACTAGCTGTGGGAATAGCTAATGTTATACTGCATGCAGCTCTGCTTCTGTAAACCCATATCTAAGCAAGATAAGGGTATGAAAGGACACGCTCTTTTTCACCTCTGCAAGCACACCCACACTTCTAACATTCCCACACACCAATACAGAGCTTCTGGCAAGGTGGGGGAAGTCTTAATACGGAGCTTCTGGCAAGGTGGGGGAAGGCTGTGTGTGTGTCTGTGTGTGCGGGGGGGGCTCAGATCTGATTCCCATGGAGAGAGCTGAGCCGAGACTCATTCAAGCCTGGGCAAGTAAACATGCTCTGATTGAATGGTGACGAACCCGGGTGGGGGAGGTGGAGTTCACCCTGCATGACAACGCCAATGCGGTCGCTGCTTTGTTTTCCTGGTACATATGTAAACAGGGATCCTTGTCGGTTTGATTACAGTAACACCTCTTATCAACAGTGCCATTGGTCTCAGTTATTCCAGGTCTCGACAATACACATGACCTCATTCACATGTATTAACGGCTTTCCCAGCATGTATGTCCTGGCTTAATAAAAAGCTTTGGTTAGTAGAATCTGAACACTCCTGATACCACAGATATGTTGACTCCAGACATTTACAACGAAGACCTTTTGTTTGTTCTCATATCATCCTTATTTCATGCAAACATGAACCTGCATGTTAAATCATGTCTGCAGTATTACATAATGCACATGGGTTTGCCAAACTTCACACTAACCAAAGGCAGGCATCAAACCTGTTTGCTGGAACTGTGAAATGTACATAATTTGCAACTGTTATTATTATACAATATATGGTCTTGCTGTCAAATACCGGTGTATTGATGTCATAACCATTATAGTGGTTGTAGTATAAAATGTATCAAGTGTAAAATGTATTAAGGTATAGAAGTCTAGTATTTTAATTCATTTATTTGTAGTTGTGGAAGCATTTACCAGCTATAGAGTTGTAATACTGTTTAATCACCAAGCAAATACAAGGCTGTTTGCTATCACTGATGACTATCCTTCTGATGTCTAGTTTAAACCCGATCTGTAATTGCCCTATTGCTCATATTTCTCGCTTCACCACAACGATACAAAGCGTTACGCTGTGATGAGCTTTATGAATAGTGTGATGTTGACTGACACTGGATCTTTTATGTGTGCAGCTCTGAATCAGCAGCGCATTACCCAGAGTGCTCCGGTAAAACAGGGCACTCAGATGCCCTCCAGCCCCCCAAACCAGGCTGTGATGGGGAGCAACAGCCAGATGAGACTGCAGCAGCTGCAGATGGAGAAGGAGAGGCTGAGACTTAAACACCAGGAGCTGCTTCGTCAGAGACCCCAGGTCTGTCATACAACAATTATTAGTAATAAATAACATGCAAGCTGGGGAATCTAGAAGTGGCGCAGTGAGTTAACCTGCCCAGGACTCAGATTTCATTTGACAATGAAGTTTAGGACTTAATATATTTATATTTTACATTTACATTTTTCATACATCCTCATCCAAAACTACTTACATAAGTTCTTTGTATTCTTCTTAGCAGACATTACATCAATAGCTTACAGTCAAAGCACACAATCTAACTAAAATACTGTTGATGTAGGAAAAAACCAACAACCATGGCTGTAAATGAGAGGAACAATATAAGGGGATATTTTTATTTAAATGTGTAGGTACAGTCTCAGTCTTTAAATATACTGAGGGAAAATGTGAGTCTTTAGTCATTGTGTGCTTTTGCACCAGAGGACCTTTTTAATAGTTCTTCGAACTCTGTCCCCTTTGCCATGTGCTCGCACTGCAGGAACTGGGAATGATTGTAGTTCTTCGAATGCCATGTATAGGGGACGATTTTAGCTCCTACTTCAAGGTAGGGTCTTTTGTCAGTGCATAGGAATCCTGAGTGACATATTGGCATATGCGGCGATTGGTTCACGTGCAACTGTATACTGATTGGTCCAAACGCAAGCGCCTGTGTTGAGCTCAACTGCCATTTTTAAATATACAGTGGTACCTCAGTTCTTGTCGTAAATTTGTTCAAGAAGGCATATACAGGACTGAAAACGATGAGTACCAAGCAAATTTTTTCCATAAGGAATAATATAAATTGAATTCATCTGCTCAAGGCCCTCAAGAAAAGCCACACTGTATAAGGCATTATGCATTAATGAAGTTGTATTGTACAGTTGCTCCCTGATTTACGATGGGGTTATGTTTAGACGAATCCAGAATACGTTAAATGTAACATGAGCCAATGGAGTTAACAAGTGTTTGGTAGAGCGGTCTATAGTGTATAAATAATGAATAAGCTAATGTTTAAAACCCTTGGGAACTCAAGGAGTTTTTCCTTGCCACTGTTGCCCTAGGCTTGCTCAGTTTAGGATTGGCCGTAGATATTAGAATATAACCTAAAATTGTAAAGTTGCTTTGAGACAATGTGCCATTGTAAAAAGCACTATATAAATAAATCTGACTTGACTTGAACTCATCGACGCTAGCATAGCTGCTAATGCTAACGACAGCTAGACGCTTTTGGGGGAATCGGGACATTTCCATTTCGGTAGGCTGTCTATACTATCTTTTTTAGGTTAGTGGAGACTAAAAATGCAGTACTGCAATAAATAAAAACATGATAAACACAGTGCAAATCTTCACTGGGAAAGAGATATTGTGAATCTTGAACCATTGAATCACTGTGTCCTGAATCGAGTTTCAGCTAAATGTGTCGCATGGCTCGACTCGTGTGCAGAGTTCTGAGATGGTTGAGAACTACAACTGTACTTGTACGCTGGTAGACGTATAAACAACAGATCTTTGCACTAAAAATTAGAAGAAAAAACACAGACAAATGGACTGACAGTTAAGTCCAGGCTTTACTGAGCCCATATGCGACGGAGGAGATGCAATGCGATTTTTGTGCTGTCTAAGCAAAATTCACATCGGTTTATGTCACTTCAGCGTTCTTATTGGCAGTGCGAATGCAAAAAAATAGGCCCTGGAGTCGAGAAGGGTCTGTGCTCATCTTCCTTTGATTTCGAGAAATGACTCCAGTCAAGCCATCTTTGAGTCAAGTTATGAACCTGAAGCCTATATTTGCAGGCATAATCTATTTCTGCATATTGGAATACTTGTCTAACTACTTTAAAAAATGACACAAAAACAGCTCACCAGTTAA
Source organism: Ancistrus triradiatus (assembly GCA_025084515.1). Lineage (NCBI taxonomy): Eukaryota > Metazoa > Chordata > Actinopteri > Siluriformes > Loricariidae > Ancistrus > Ancistrus triradiatus. The sequence continues at coordinate 85,638 of JAJAGP010000786.1, read as the reverse complement.
TGTCTGTCTAGAGTGAGCTCTTTCTGAGGTTCCTCAAAGCATACTGCAATTAAATCAGTAGACATGGATGACTGCAGATAGTTATTTATTAATTTCAGTTTAGAAAATATAATTCTCCAGATGCTACAGTTACTGGTATAGTCAGTACAATTTATATGCAAAATGTGCAGTTTCAGTGTTGGGAAATGTGACTTCAGTCCCTGCGGCATAGGGAGAAAGCAACTGCAAAGCAAAGTGCAAGCCTTGTGATTCAAGGTGCACCGGTTTTCAGACTAAAGGGAAAAAGTGAAAGAAGGTTAAAATCAGGCTGGGCCAGAGAGCGGAGATGAATACAGATAGCAAACAAACAGAGTTGGAGAGAAAAGGTCTTGAACTGAGTGAACAAAACTCTGAAAGCACGTGGCTTTTTCCTCGAACACTTCAGACAAGGGCTTTAAATATCGCAGGATGTGATTAAAAGTGTAAAACAGTTGGTGATAAATGCTTTTAAAATATTTTATAATTTGATTTAAGGATTACAACCAAATTTGACCGTGTACATGGATGGAAGACTGATTGAACACAGTAGGAGGGTTAAATATGACACTTCTGCACATTCAATGCCAAAAATGTAAAACATTTGAAAAAAATACAACATAACAGGGTCCCGTCTAGGGCATGCTTACTCATTCAACCTGTTCTGCCCCTGTGACCCCAACCAGGAAAAAATGGATGTTAAAATGTGTTTTTGTTTATTTTTTATTTTTTATTTTTTAGAAATATAACATGGGGTGACATAACAGGGGATCATCCCCTGGAACTGTAACAACAACCCTTATCCAGTCCTGTGATGGACTGGGATCCTTTTCAGGGTACATGCCTTTGCATGACTACTGTCCATTTTGGGATAGGTTGCAGACCTGATTGTGTATGGTCTGTTTGCACAGTATATAAGCATGAGCGAAGTGAGACTGGATTACATTTTTAATTCTATTCCTCCAGTGTCATTTAGAAAATTCAACAACTGACCCAAGACCTCAGTACTAAGTGTAGTATGTTTTTATGAGTAATGTGCTTGTCCACAGTGAGCTTGTTTCCTAAATCCAGGAAACGAGCTATGTTGAAGTTGCTTGTGGTAATTATTATAGTTGGACTGAGATTAGAATGAAAACGACGGTGTATTAATCTAATCCTTTGTGATGAGTGTTGTTGATAAAAGCAAGTGCTTTGCCTTGGACTTGGATTAGTCTGTGTGTCTGCGTGTGTGTCAGGTGTGCATAGATGGGACTGTTGGGAGTGGCTGAGAGAGGTCAGGGATGGGGGGAAAAAAGACGGGGTCATGGAGGAGGGGGGCAGATGGGGACGTAGGGGGAGCTGGGTGGATGGGATGTGGTTTGAGGTATACACTGTGTTGACTCAGCTTTGTGAGCAACACACATACACAATCTTCAGCAAGATCATGCAGATGAAGTTTTAGACGAACGTTCAAACAAACCCATCTTTGTGTGAAATGACTCACAGTGAGGAAACTACCCCCTACTCTGTACTTAGAACCCATTACGCTGCCCATTTGGTACCCAGGACTGTGTCATTATTTACCTTCTTTTACTCATAGGAAGTGTGCAGTAAAAAGGCACCTGACCCCATACTCTACCCTACACTTAATGACGCACAATAATCCCACACCTTAGGTGAGCACAGTTAACCACCCAGTTGGTCATAAAATCAGAGAGGATGCCTACAGAAAATAACTTCCTCAATCTCTGAGCAAATAACCAGAAGAACCAGATCTGTCATCCGTGACACATTGACTGGGAAGGGCAACGACTTGGGACTGGGAATGGCAACGCGATCTAAAAAGTATCAGCAGATCTGATTAAGACCTAGAAATGTAAATCTGGTCTAGTAGCAGCATGAAGCAATAATGTTGAATAATAGTCTCATAACTGTGAAATGTAAATGTGATAGCCATTAAACTGGCTACTATGGAAAAACAGTAAGCTGATCTTTTGATACTAACTATGGTGTGTATGTGTATGTGTATGTGTGTGTGTGTGTCTGTGTGTGTGTGTGTGTGTGTGTAGGAGCTGGCACTGAGGAACCAGCCGCCCACGAGCATGGAGCAGGACGGCGGGACCCAGAACCCAGTGTCATCCCCTGGCATGGGGCAAGACGGACGCAGCATGACCACCAACAGCTCAGACCCCTTCCTTAACAGGTGATCAGACTGTTATGATTATCTGGTGTAATTTCAAAACGAATTGAAAGTGCATTCAGGTTTACTAATACTACTGCAGGCGTGTGGTTATACATTTATCAGGTCATAAATGTGAAGGCTTGTTAAAGTCTTTTATAACCTCACATTGAATGTTCATATCACGTGAGATACTGACATGTTAAAGAATCATGTAAGTAAACGCAACAGATTGAAAGAATAAGAGCGGAAAAATTTATTCTTAGTAACTTGAGGGAACTCAAACTGCATCTGTTTTACAATAACTTGTTTTTTTTTTAACTCTTAGTAATCTGACATTGTGACTTTGTCGTTATCTGTTGGAATTAGATATGTTAATTTGTGAATGTTTAAGTTTTATTAAATTACCCACTTAGAAATGAATCGGTACCTGTTACTTCATGCAGTGAATTTAGTTTCATTTTATTTACTTTAAATTCACTTGCTTCTGACGATCTCCAAATCAGCAAGCAGTCTTTCATTGACTGTGTGAATGTTTAGCTTAATTTACTCTCTTGCTCAACAGTTAATTGTTTGAATCATTAAATCACTTAAGGGTGGAGAGATTCACTCCTTCTGATCATTGTTTGATTCAGAGAATTATCTGTTCATGAAAACTAATCTTAGTGACTTGGTGTTTGAACCAGTGAATCATGCGGTAATGAATGAGATTACATACAGTGTCTTTAAGTGGGAGATTTCCAGTGCCTCAGTGTAAGCAATGGTTTTGGTTTTGGGCTCAGTGTTATTTATAATTTCGGTAAACCTCGTTTAACGAAAACTGTTAGCCATTTCTCACTGCTTTTCACCTCTCAACAAACCATGCAAATGAATGAACCATGAACAAACCACTTTACTGAACAGCCTGAAATGTAATCTCTAATTAAAATTTCAGGCATTAGTATTCTGATCGTTCCTTTATATTTATGTACAGATATGTTTTGATTGTAATGTCATAGTAGGATCTCTTGGGCTGAATCAGCAAAGAGCGCTTCACTGTTCTGTTTTGCAATGTTGTGACCAGAATGATATTAAATCCATGTGACCTGGCAGCCTTCCACCACATGTTACAGAAGTCCGCCATCCAGTGGTTATTTTGGGGAACACGTACAGCGTGTCTGCATTCATGCACGTGTGAAGAGCTTGTCCTTTGTGAGGGATAAACATCTGCTTAATTATGGCTTTACATGACAGTTTGATGCTTGAATATGAAAACAGAGGTAAAAGAGATAATGTTAGGGTTGGGCAATATTGTTTAACTACAGCTGTAAACTGAGATAGACAAAAGTGAAATATTTAATTTGTTCGTCTCCTTATAGCCATTTTCCAGATAAACTCAAACTACATTCATGTTATTCAAATGTTTTGCAAAAATAATGTCATTTTTAATATGTTTCTCACTTTATGGAAAAGTGGAAAAGTTTTCTGAAGCTGTCATTTAAGAGACAATCTCTAACCCTGGTGTGTGTGTGTGTGTGTGTGTGTGTGTGTGTGAGAGAGAGAGAGAGAGAGTGAGTGACAGAGAAGAGAACGCTTATGAACAGGCACAGTGCTCCGTGAAGAAGAACATGTGGTCTCAGCCGTAGACAAGCACCTTCAAACCCCCCAAGCTCACAACTGCTGTTTACAAAGACCCCTATTTCTCATTCATTGCCATAGTCAAGCACACACACACACTCTCTCTCTCTCTCTCTCTCTCTCTCTCTCTCTCTCTTCTCTCTCTCTCTCTCTCTCCTCTCTCTCTCACTCTCCTTCTATCTCATCTCTCTCCCTCAGCTCCCTCCTCTCCTCCCTCCTCTTCGGGCATCGTCTCTCTCGGTCCCTCTCGATGGGGGGAACGGGGGGATCTCTCTCTCTCTCTCTCTCTCTCTCTCTCTCTCTCTCTCTCTCTCTCTCACTGTCTTCATTACATGATAAAGTTTTTAAAGGGAGATTTTTCATCATGTTTGAATTGCCTGAGTTCTCAAACACAAGTAGCAAATGAGAAACTGAAACACTAAGAATGAAACATTTTAACTATTTCTTCTGAGAGTTTTGATCGAATCTGCATTGCATTACATTACTTATCCAAAACTGTGTTTAATTCTAGCCAACGCCTTCAGCTTTTTAAATAAAATAAATAAATACAAACTGCAGCAAGTCAGTTTGTGAAATTTCTTCCCTGCTAGATATTCCACTGTGAGTAGAAGCATTTAGGAATCACAACAATCACGTAAACTTACAAAGCTTGGTCGCAAGTGCTGAGGCGCATAGTGCATGAAGTCGCAAAAGCTCTGCAGACTCAATATCTAAACCTCCACTGACATTAAAGTCAACGCAACCTGTGCTCCGGTGTCTTTTTGGCATGGGTTTCCATGGCTGAGCAGCTACACCCAAGGGTTATGTTAGGAAGAGAATCCAATGTAAACCCTGTTCAAAATCTAATATGTGATGATCTGCTGTGGCCGCCATTAGAGAGAGCAGTCGAAAGAATTTAAAATTGTCTTGTGCTCAAATGCCCACCTCATGTATACTACCAGCACTGCTAAGCTACCACTGTGGGACTTTGACACCAGACATATGTGTTCAGATACCCACCTTAATACATCTGTGGTAGCTTCAGGGATGCTGGCCAGTGGTGGTTCAGTGAAGGGCACAGAGCACGTCCAGATAACATCTGCTAAATGTTGTAAATGCAAAAAAACAGATCAAAATGTATTGTAGTTAACTGCTAAATATTATTGCTTGGAGGGTGCATTATTAAAATTGTTCATATTGTCAAATTGTCCACCTGTGTGTAGCAGAGACAAAGTAACATAATATAATATAATATGTTCTTCATACTACATAATAATAAGTTTAATTCATATAGCGCCTTTCTATAAATATAATATGTTCTACTTAACAGAGTAACTAAAGCTAATGCGTGTGTCTTGTTCTGTCTTTTGTAGTGGAACGTATCACTCCAGAGATGAGAGCACAGACAGTGGACTGAGCATGAGCAGTTACAGCGTCCCGCGCACTCCAGATGACTTCCTGAACAGCGTGGATGAGATGGAGACTGGTACGAGCCCCAAAAATCTTCTTTCCTACTGGATATCTGAAAGAACGTGAACACTCCAGTTTCCTTCCATAGTCCAAAGACATGCATTAGTTTACTTTAGTCTGTCGTTAAAATGGCCAGTGATGCTGAAAGCAACATTAAATAAATCAAATAGACAAACAAAAGAACATGAACCCCATAAATCTTTCTCAAATAACGTGGGATATAAGAAGGCTTAGTGTTTAAAAATAAACCTTTATTTAATGGAACAATCCACTAATATTTGTATATTTATCCTCTTGTTTTACGTCTGCTTTATCGTTGTGGGGGTCGCAAGGGGTTGGAGTGGTGGGTCGTGTTTTCTGAAGCCGTACAGAGAGCCTGGACAGGACAGCAGTACATTACTTGGACTTGGATGTGTTCGCTGTTACACAATGGGGGTGATGTCATATCAGACCTCTCTTCCCTCAGACACAGCTAAGTGTCTGCATGAGATGCCTCTTTATAAGGCACTCCAGGATTTTGGTAACTGGTCTGCAGAGTGGTGGGTTAAAGGTTTATGGCCTTGTTTGGGCACCCCTGGGCAAACAGTGTTTTGTTATAACACAACCTCTGAAACAAACTTCATTATTAAAGCACACATTTGAACACATATTGAAAAAAATATAACATTTGGTGCGTGTTAAAGTTTTCAGATATTCCCTGGTATTTTTAGCAATGTTCCAGAATTTAACTGAACTGTGACTGGCTTAATAAACATTTGGAGGTTGTGCTGGGTTTATTTATAAAGTCTACAGTGTGTGTAATTTGACAATTGTTACCATCTTTCCACCACTTCAAATGGCCAGGTCTATGTTTATACCTATTATAGTTTCCTAACCTCATCTTTATTCTCAGGTGACTCGCTTGGCCCTGCTACCATGGCATCCCAACCAAACCGTTTCCCCGACTACCTAGACACCATCCCTGGCACCGATGTGGACCTGGGCATCCGGGAGGGTGAGAGTATGGCAGTTGAGGGTGAGGAGCTCATGCCCAGTCTGCAGGAGGAACTGAGCCCTGACTTCCTGAACGACATGGAATCAGTTCTGACTGGCAAGATTGACAAGGACAACTTCCTGACCTGGCTATAGGAGCTCAGCACGTGTTCACCTGGCTACACGCCAAACTGCTGCCACCTGTGAAGGATGTAGATGTTCTGTTGTGAGCTTAGGCATTTCACACTAGACGCCGCTCTCTGCATTAACCTTCTATCACAGGCGTGGACCAGTTTTAAACACGAGGCCGCTTCCTACAAACAGACTGATATTGAAGTTGTTTTTTTTTTTTTTGGCTTTGTCTTTTTTTATTATCCCTACTATGTTTTCATGTCTGCATCCTCAAGGCTGGCCCATGAACAGACAGTTTATTCCTCCTGTGTACCTACCATCTGCTTCACCCTCAGTCTGAGGCAACTTCCCTTCACTACGGGCCTGGCAAACCAAAAAAAACGAGCAGGATCGCTGCATGCACCTGCCATATGTAGGTTATGAGATGGATTTACTGAGATCTTGAGATTAAGGGGTTGAACCCGTCACTTTAGGAAGGCAAAAATCGCCGCTCGGCTGTGCCAGCATATCGAACTCTAATCAAAGTGCCTTCAATTTAAACACTACGTTTCTAGAGCTTTTCATCACACTACATTTTTTTTGCTCAAATCAGACCACAGTGTCTTTCGTTTTGTGGTTTTATTTTATCTTAGCTGTCTAAAGATGCTTCAAGGTTGTAAATGTATTTTGTGGAATTTGAATTGTAGCTTAGGGCTGGGAGATATGGCAAAATACTGCCATACTTAAAGGCATTTCCAAATATAACAGTGTTTTCATCGTCTGATTTGTGCTAGTCACACAGTTAGTTTGGTCAGCCTGGGTCAAATTACAAATTTTTGATTTTCAAATTGAAAAGAACGTAACATTTTAGTCATTTAGCAGGCACTCATTCAGAACAACTGATACAATCTAAGCAATTGTAGGTTAAGGACCTAGACCAGGAGCTTAACCACTGTATCTGCACAGCCTCAGTTAACACGTCCTCAAGGATCAAACTTTAGTATGACATATTTTGCAAACTTATGCTCACATTTTAAATATATCAATAATTTGAATGGAATATCAAATTTGCCATGTACAAACGTCAGAGCATTTCTTCAGATGTTGCAGTAGGTCACAGAACTTAATAAAGTAATACTGTACATGGTTGGGAGCTAAATGCCTCAAATCCAATCAAGCACTAATTCAGCTGTCGAAGCCGATACAGAGTTTTGCATCCAAAATGTAGCATGATAGAAACCCAAGACTAAGGTTTGCTAAAAAGGAGAAATTCTGAGCCCTGTAGTTGCAGCACTGCATTCTCTAACACTAAAGTAACCAGAGCACCCTTAGATTCCTGAGTATTTTGTGTTTCATGTTGATCTTTTGCTTCTTGTAAAGGCTATGTCCCAAATCACATTCTACCATACTAAATGGTGTCTCTAAAGAGTCCCACAGTCAGTATGTGCATGTGCCCTGTAAAGGACATGGCACCTTGTTTAGGGTTGGTTCCTGCCTTATTCCCTCTACACACATTAGGGCCTGACTCTTCACGAACCTGAATTTGATTAAGCAGGTTGCATCCACACACATGCATTTTACACTAGGAACTGAGACTGCACCCCTGCCTCTCATGGCCACATGGTAAGAAACTAAATCCAGTTGTTTTGAAGTGTAAAACTTAAAATCAGTTCAGTCCACACTTGTTACTGTTCCATGTTACCGGTTAAGTAATCATGTACGTAAAAGTTGAAGAAAAGTTTTAGTTACCAAGAAGTTGATTATGTTCCAGTAACAGCACAACAGTCAGACAGATGATCAGTGTTTTGGCCATACCTCAAAATCCCTATCTTTTATCAGAATATCATTTGGTCATACCTCCCAGCCCTGGCTTAGCCTCAGTTTTTAAGGCTGATTTTATTTTCTGACAGATCAAACTTGCTATAACTGATTGTTGTTGTTGTTTTTTCCATTATCTAACATGGCTGCCTTTTTGTGTATGTATTCATTTTTAATCATTAATGTTTTTATCTGTTTACTGAACATATCAGCCAAAAGTAAGTGAGGAACAAAATCAAATGGACTTTGATCAGCAAGGCGAAGATGGCATGAAATGGACATGGATACCCGTTAACAGAGACTGGGAATGAAGGATCTGCTATGTTTCAGCTGGGGATATGAGCATGTCAGGAAGGTTTGCGGAGTGGCGTGAGATGAAGCTGGGACCCGGGTTGGAAAAATTTATTTTGAGCGCTATTATGGTGCAGTCGAATGGAAACAATCAGTTACGACTAGTTGAATATGAGATTTTATTTCCTTATGATGAGGCTTCCAAAGAGTATTTTAATGAATTATTTCTCTTTAAAAACAATACTAATTTATCCTACATGACTACACATGCAGCATAAGCTAATGACATATGGTGAATACCTGATGAGTTTGTCAAAGTCTCCCACACTAGGCGCTCATCTCACCTAGAAGGGCCTTTTTTAATCATTTACATTGTTGCAGAGCAAGAGAACACTACATAGAGCTTAATACATTGACACTGACATGCCTAAGGCACGGACTAATAACTTGGGTTAGAGTAAAGACGAATTCTTTCATATACAGCCACCTTCTGACCTATAAGCTACTCGTCAGGGTTGCAGGGGAATCAGGAGCTTTGGGATTTACAGGACGTAGGCAAGCCTGTACTCTGAACCTTGCATCAGTCCATTGCAGGGCTGGGTAGGGGTTGCTGTTGCGGTGCCAGGGATGATTCTCCCAACTGGCTTAACCTCCCTCAGTCACCTGATCCAATGGAAAGGTCCCTCTGGGATTCTCACCTCTGTCACCGCACTGGTGGGGTAGCATATTGGAGAGCTGCTCCACCCAGGTGCCCTTAGAAGCCCATTAGTCAGCATATTAATACCATTATTCTGATCTTTTATATTTTGCAGGAGCAAACTGCATCCCAAATCACATACTACCATATTTACTAAGAGTGCTCTTAGTATTAATTGAACACACTATTTTGACATTAACCACATGCACAATGACGTTTGTTTTTTGTTAATAAGAACAGTAGACCATTTGCACCAACACAAGTTCAAAATGCCATCCGTCATCCTTCAGAAACATCCTACGGAACTTCTTACAGAAAGCATTTTAATGTAACCGTGTATCAGCCAGACAGAGATCTGCCTTAAAGTGCAAGTTAGACTCTGTATTTTAAGTTTTGGTATTTTTTTTAATACATTTTACTAAACCTAGACTACTGAAAAATGTCAAACTATTATGCTGGCATGGTCACTATTTTGAACACTGTTAAGTATGTAGTCTGCAATTTAATCAGTAATCAGTTTAAGATGTGAGTTTTTAAATGAAGTCTGCCTTTAGACACTCCCCCATCAAACAGGATGGCCCACAGCTCCAACAATCCCTGGTTCAATCCTGACTCTGGATTCTTCCTGTGTGGAGTTTGCACGTTTTGCCAATGTCTGTGTGGGCTTTTTTTGGGTACTTCATTTTCCTCCCACATTCTAAAGCTGTATTTTAATAAACTGATACATATGTAAACTATTCAAACAAATTCATTTATATTCACTTGCAGCTGTAACATTATAGAAAATGAACACCCTTAGACCAATCAAAATTGATGTCTCAGCAGAGCTGTTGTATAATATAACCATAATGTAAGTTCAGTACTTAAGACTTAACACTTAAACTATGATAAAATGTGGATTAAATGGAGTTAACAGAAAAACAATTACTGACTGTCAAAGGCTCTGAAACATTGTAATCAGACTAATGCCAGTATCAGTTTGGGCATGTAAACATGCTTAGGATATTTACACTACACAGCAGTGATGTCATGCTCTAATGTGATTTTACTTTGGTTTATTTGATATTGTATTTGTTGTCCATGTAAACTAGGTGTGTGTTGATAATCAGTTATGCAGTATATCACGATACTCAACACTACAAAATTACATACATATTTTTATATTGTTTCCCTCTTGACAAAAGTTCCATAATCATAGTGATAATCTATTGTTTTATTACAGAATGTAGTTTGTTTACCAGCTAAAATCAGTTGTTATATCTAAGGTGAGCGGCTTATGTCTGACGAACAAAATCCATGACATCTGTGATCAGACTCTAGCTGATTTGCAAGGAAAAGACCCATAGTATGTGTAGAATAGTATCTATTTTTGGAAGCATATAGTGCTGATGGACACTAGTGGGATTTAACCAATGTTGGAGTATTTTATTTTATTTTTATTTTTTTGTAACTGTTGGTACAGTGCTGGTGTTGCACGTTTTAACAGAACAATGTTTAAACAATTTTATGCCTAGTTAGTGTGCGACTGAATATATCTTTTTTTTTTTTTTGGTAGCATTAGTACTAATCACTCAAGTTATAGGATTGGTATTTAGATCTCTCTAAATGCACACAGAATGAATTCATATTCATTTATTATGATCTTTTTTTAAAATAGATGTGCATGTATCTTAGAACCTTATGTTCTGTTACAGACTTTCTTTGCATAATGCTATAAATGGGCCTGTAATAAAGTATATACTTTGTTGTAATGGTTGTTTGCTTATGTGTGAATTTATTTATTTCTTTTTTAAACCACCGAATGTCTTTTTGCTGGGGCTCAAACCTGCGACGTCTGCTAGCAAACTCAATTTAAAAAGAATGTTTTGACATACTGAGACTTTACACAAGGACAGTGCTACAGTGGTGCTTGAAAGTTTGAGAACCCTTTAGAATTTTCTATATTTCTGCATAAATATGACCTAAAACAACATCAGATTTTCGCACAAGTCCTAAAAGCAGTTTAATTTCACGTTCAAATTAACTGCAGATTGTAGAGGTTCACCTACTTTTCCCGTTCACTGATTTGTAACACTGGATCATTTTCCAAGGTATAATATAACCAAATACAATACTTTTCTCATTGTCTCATTTACTTAATTCATTTATCTTCATCTACTTTTAGGACTTCTGTGAAAATCTGATGACTGATGTTGGTCTTGCTGGTAAAGCTGGTTGACCAGCATACCAGTATCCAAAATACAACACATGCTAGTCATAGCTGTTCTTTTATAATGGGAATTATTTAAATATCTTTAAATATTTTCTTTTGGCTGTTCCCATCAACGGTCGCCACAGCAGACCACACATCTCCATCTTTCCCTGTCATAAACATCCTCCTCTGTCACACCAACCATCTGCATGACCTCCTTCACAGCATGCAGAAACCTTCTCTTTTGGCCTTCCTCTTTTTCTCCTGCCTGGCAGCTCCATAAAAAGCACACTTCTCCCAATGTAACCCTCATCCCTCCTCTGCACATGCCCAAACCATCTCAATCTTTCCTCTCCAACTTTGTCTTCAAAACATCCTACCTTCATTGTCCTTTTATAAACTCATTCCTGATCCTGTCCACCCTTGTCACTCTTAAAGAGAATCACCGCATTTTCATCTCTGCCATTTCCAACTCCCTCTCCTGTCTTTTTGTCAGTGCCACTGTCTCCAAGCCATGCAACTACTGTCTTGTACATTTTCCCTTTCACTCTGACTGATTTCACCTCTGACTTCACCTCTGTACCACACTCACCATTACTTTGGACACTTGATCCCAAGTGTTTAAACTCATCCACTCTCAACACCTCTGCTCCTTGCAACTGCACCTTTCCTAGAGATCCTTTTCAGCTTCCTTAGTGTCCAACCTTTCATACAGCTCCCCATACACCCTTTCCTTAGCCTATACCACTTCCCTTTTTGCCTTATGGGGCATCTCCTTATACTCCTGTCTTCTTTGTTCATCTCTCTGGAGATCCCAATTATTTTTTGCTAGCTTCTTCCTCCTTAAACTTTCCTGAACTTCCTCATTCCACCACCAAGTCTCCTTTTCTTCCTTAAATAGAGACCCAAATGAGAGTCAGGTGCTGTGCATTAGAATTCCGGTGACAATCTACTTCCCTCCTTGTGTTTGAAGTCCCTGGTGGATAACCACATACGATCTCCAGGAGAAAAGGTGGGCGTGTCCCCCGGCGAAGGTCTGCCAGCTTTTTCTGCCGTTATCGTGATTCTTTGATCTGTCTGTTCCCTGACCTGTTCGCACCTGCACATCCACTCCTCAACCGCTGGGATGTTAAGACAGCCCAGGTGTCCATGGCACTATGGAAGGCTGGTACCCTAAGAAGCACGGAAACGGGGTAAAACCAGTGGTTTTTGGGACCGCAAAAAATTTAAATACTTGACTGAATATGGATTCTGCCATCTACCATGCTGTAGGAAGGTTAGGAATAGGTATAATTCTCACCCTCATGAGAAACGATCTATAACCGTCATTACTACAGTGTACCCCTGTGACAACGATAAGTCCATCACATAGTCAGCCGTTAAGTGAGACTGCGCCGGGACATGAAGGGGCATGAGTTTACCTGCTTTAAGAATTCTAGGAGTCTTGCAAACAAGCATTTGTCCAAGACGCGAGGAACCGATGCACATCAGCGCACATGTTCTCCCACCAGTATCGGCCCTGTAATAACTGACACGTGAGTGTTTCACAAGGAATAATAAGCCACAGGGTGTAATTTCAGTGGTAGCCCTGTCCTCTGTGTCCACCTATCCCTACCGCCGATGCGTCTACCTCCACAGTGAACGGTTGTGAGGGATCAGGGTGCGTGAGCACCAGCACCGAAGTGAATGCCTGTTTCAAGGTCTGAAACGGCTAATGGGCTTTTGTTGACCAGGTTAACATAGGAGCGCCATGCCTGAGAAGGGTGGTGAATGGGACTACTGTACTGCTTAAATTGCGAATGAAGCGGTGACAGTTGGTGAAACCCAAAAATCGTTGCAACTCCTTAATGGAGGTAGGGGTGGGCCAATTAACCATGGCCTCAATTTTGTGATCATTCATGGTGACACCCTCAGAGCTGATGACATACCCTAGAAAGGAGATCGTGGACACATGAAATTCGCACTTCTCCCCTTTTACGTATAGTTTGTTATCCCACAAATGAGCAAGAACCTCCTTGACATGCAGAACATGTGATTCGATATCCGGTGAACAGATCAAAATGTCATCAATATACGTGATTACGAACTGAAAAAACATGTCTCTAAATACGTCATTTATGAACAATTGGAATATGGAGGGAGCATTACGTAACCCAAAAGGCATTACTAGGTATTCATAGTGACCTCTGGGCGTGGAAAACAGTTTTCCACTTGTAACCTTTCCTGATGCGAACCAAATTAAACTCAATTTGGTGAAAATCGACACCCCTCGCAACTGATCTAAGGTGGAGGGAAGGAGGGTTGGTAATCGATACAAGGCCTTAGTTCGCCCAAACCGCCCACCCCCGTTTCTGCGCAAAAAAGAACCGGGCCGAAGCTGGAGAGGTTGAGGGTCAAATAAACCCCTGCTCCATCGCTTCCTTAATATACCTTGCCATAACCTGCTCCTCAGCCTGTGTCAAAGGGTATACCCTAGCTTTGGGTGGTATCACCCCCTCGCAAAGTTCAATAGCGCAGTCATAGGTTCTATGTGGTAGAAACTTGGTGGCCTTCACTTTACTAAAAACCTCAAAAAAATCATGATACTCGTAGGGAATAGAGCTGCTGAAGTCTATCACCATCGCAACCTGGAACAGTTGTGGCAATAATCTATGTTACGATCTCCCCATCAAGCCAGGAGATGACCAGATTGTCTTGGTGCAACCACGGTAATCCAAGGATAAAATCATAGTTCGATGAGTCCAATACGAAAAAACGAACGTCTTCAGAATGAAGCGCGCTCACCATCAGACATATCGGTTCATTAATGTGGGTTATACAGTGGTGTGAAAAAGTGTTTGGGGGTATCCAAGTACGCATTCGAGGGTTCCGGACCAGGAAAGCCGGAAAGCAATGATGCTCTGGGTTGAAACGCACTAAGCCTTCTTCCTTCTTTAAGTTGGTCTATACGAATGGCGAGTGCGATATATTGGTTAGTATATATATATATATATATATACACACACACATGGGATAGTCCATCCTCTCTAGTTCAGATAGCAACTCGGGATGAAGTCTGTTGTGGAAGGCTCCCAATAATGCTAGTTCGTTCCAGCCACTGTCCGCCGCCAATGTGTGGAACTCTAAGGCATACTCGGAAACAGAACGAGAACCTTGGCATAAACACGACAGAAGTTCTCCATGAGAACGACCAGCATATGGGTGGTCAAAAGTGGACTGAAATTTCGTAAGAAAGGCTTTGTAGGTCCAACTCTCCGCCTGCGACCAGACCGCAGTTGCCCATCCAATGCTTTGCCCGTGAAGCTCAAGATTATGAACAAGATGTGAGCTGCGTGGCAGCATGAGATGGGAAGTGAGCACCTTTATGCCAGGTATGCTAGCCATAATCTGAGACAACTGAGCCCACTGTTGGCCTTGCTGAGCAGCAAGATCCCAATCAGATTGAGCCAACGTGTCCAGCTGTTGATGGTGTCATCCGAGTAGCTGCCCTTGTTGGCCGATGGTGTCCTGTAATGCCTGATTATACGTCGTCTGCATGGTGACGAAGTACTCTGTAATGCACGTGAGACGAATATCTGATGCACGCAGATTCAGGGATCGGTGGGAGTTATTTATAAACACAAACAGGCAGTTGTAAGACGAGGTCAAAGCCGTACGAGAGATCGAAACCGGGTAATCATAAACGTTTTCAGTAACCAAGGGGTCTGGCAAAAACAAACGGGTGTGGTGCATGGGTGCCTGGTAGTTGTAGTCATGGGGATCCTCTATGATGCTAGAGGCATTCCCGGATGTGACCATTTTTCTCTCATTTGTGTAATTGGGGTCTCTATCTACTCTGAGGACTCATTTTTATGATGATATTTTAGGTCACAGTGATGCAGAAATATAAAAAATTCTTAAGGGTTCACAAACTTTCAAGCACTCTGTCTAAGTCATCAACATGTGTATTAGATCCAATTCCTACACGTTCACTCAAAGAAGTAATACCTATTATTATAGAGTCACTGTTGGTTATTAAATTCATCCCTTACCTTTGGTTATGTGCCCAAATCCTTTAAGTGTGCTGTTATCAAACCACTGATTAAAAAAGCCAATCTTGACCCTTGTGTAAAATCTAATTATAGACCTATTTCAAATTTACTGTTTCTCTCCAAACATTTTAGAAAAAGCCATCTATCAGCTGCTCTGCAGTTACCTCCAAAGGAATGGTATTTATGAAACATTTCAGTCTGGCTTCAGGCCCCTTCATAGTACTGAAACAGCATTAATTATGGTACTAAATGATTTATTAATGTCCTCAGATAATGGATGTGTTTCTTTTCTTGATCTATTAGATTTAAGTGCAGCATTTGACACTATAGATCATAATGTTTTACTTTTTTCAAAAATGAAGTATGGCATGCCTCAGGGGTCAGTGCTTGGCCCGCTTTTGTTCTCTCTGTACATGCTGCCACTAGGCCCAGTTATTCGTAAACATGGAATTAGTTTCCACTGCTATGCAGATGATACACAGCTGTACATATCAGCCAAACCTAATGACAGCCTTACAATCAACAAAATTGAGGACTGTGTAAAGGAAATAAAAGATTGGATGTCATTTTCTCTTACTTAACTCAGATAAAACTGAGGTTTTATTAGTGGGACCCAAGGCTGTGAGAGACAGGTTGGCTACATCTATCCTAAATCTAGATGGCTGTCCAGTATTGCCCAGTTCATCTGTAAAAAGCTTAGGTGTCATATTTGATTCAGATCTCTCCTTTGATGCGCACATTAGCAACATCACTTGAATTGCTTTCTTTCAATTACGTAATATCGCTAAACTCAGAAATATCCTCTCTTTTAATGATGCAGAGAAACTGGTTCATGCGTTTATAATATCAAGGTTGGATTACTGTAACGCCTTACTTACTGGATGCTCTAGTAAATCTATAAATAAACTTCAATTAGTTCAGAATGCAGCCGCCCGAGTGCTAACTCGAACTAGAAAATTTGATCATATCACTCCTGTTCTATCATCACTGCACTGGTTACCAGTTAAATTCCGCATTGATTACAAAATACTTCTTATAACTTATAAAACTCTACATGGCCTGGCCCCACAATATCTTAGTGAACTCTTAGAGTCTTACAATCCAGCAGGTCTACTTCGTTCGTAGGGTGCAGGACTTCTTTTAGTTCCTAGAATTAAAAAAGTCACAGCAGTGGGAAAGACTTTCTCATACATGGCCCCCCAACTATGGAATAAACTTCCCACTTTAGTTGGAGACTCAGACACTCTCCAAATTTTTAAGTCTAGGCTAAAGACATACTTATTTACACAGGCTTGTGACTAGATTTAGACCAGGATGCATGGCATGGGTCACTGGGGCCGAAGTCTGGAGTAATGTCTGGTCTGCCTGCCTTGTCCGTTAGCCGGGAGTGTCGGATGGGCAGTCTGGCTGAAATGGGCTTCAGTCCTCTTGATCTTGACTTCTGCGTCCTTGCCTTACACTAAGGGCTGAGCTTTGGGTTCATAGTCAAAGAGTCTTATGTTAATCAGAGACGTTGGGTTGCTGTCTTCTGCCTCCCGTGGGGTTACCTTCCGGTTCAACTCTCTCTAGCTATGCTGCTATAGCTAATGCTGCCGGGGTCTCATGCTACACGTGGCATCCGTGATTGTTAACAGACACTGTGCTCTTAATCAATAACTAATTACAATTTCTGTTTTCTCTCCGAGCTGTGTTCCGGGACCAATTCCTGTCCCACACATGATGTTCATCCGCTTCAGCTTCACTCATGCTGCTTTCATCATCAGCTCCAGCCCCACCATACCCGAGCCACACCAGAGGGCAGTAACGCTCTTCCTCCTCCGGTCATCTGGGGACGAGGTGCCGCCAACTACTTTCCAGCTTGGACTTGGGATCCTGGAGTGACTCTGTGTAGCAGACTACTTATTTTACATTTTATTTGAACTATGACTCCATGACTTAGTTTAGATAAATTAGTTTCATTCTTAGATTTATCATCTACGCTGCCCTAGGAGGTCAGGTCCCTTCTTGAGTCTTGGTCCTCCCAAGGTTTCTTCCTCATTACACTTAGGGAGTTTTTCCTTTCCACTGTCACCCTAGGCTTCTCAATTTGGGATTGGATGTAGATATTAGGAGATAATCTAAAATTGTAAAGTTGCTTTGAGACAATGCTCCATTGTAAAAAGAGCTATATAAATAATTCTGACTTGACTTGATGGTCTAAAAATTTGGGCAGCACAGTGGCGCAGCAGTTAGCATTGTTCACAGCTCTAGGGATGGAATAGAGTTTGCATGTTCTGTCCGTTTATATGTGGGTTTATTCTGGGTACTCTGGTTTCGTCCCACATTCCAAAGCCATGCATTAGGTCAACTGGTGTCTCTAAAGAGTCCCACAGTCAGTATGTGCATGTGCCCTGTAAAGGACATGGCACCCTGTCTAGGGTTGGTTCCTGCCTTACGCCCTCTACACACATTAGGGCCTGACTCTTCACGAACCTGAATTTGATTAAGCAAGTTGCATCCACACACATGCATTTTACACTAGGAACTGAGACTGCACCTCTGCCTCTCATGGCCACATGGTAAGAACCTAAATCCAGTTGTTTTGAAGTGTAAAACTTAAAATCAGTGTGTAACATTAAACAATGTCACTGCCAACCACAACTGCAATTATGTTTTTTGTGTTTTAATTAAATGTTTTATAAACTTTTAGGTTTTATTGTCATGTTTTAAAATATACTGTATTCACGAAAACTTGCAAACATTTCATATTTACATTTGCTTCCTAAAAATTCATACAAAATAAACAACATTATTTTTAACAGATAGAGAGGGTGTTCAGTCAGATGTTTTCTTATCACTGAATGATCTTAGTGCTTGAATGTGTTTAGGAATCTAGGGCTGCAACTAACGATTATTTTAATAATTGATTAATTGGTCGATTATTTTTCCGATTAATCGATGAATCGGGTAAAAAAAAACTTTCCATGTCTTTATTCAGAAATATAACAATAACAGAGCAAATAAGTGCTTACAATAAATGAATAATAATAAATTACATTTATTAACAGATTAAAATAACAAATTAAATAATAAAGAAAAATAAGTGCATCTCTGATGCAAACACTACATACAACTCATTCACGCTCTTTCTTTAGGAACTTTGCATTGCAAGCCAAAAATGTTAGCATGTCAACATGCTCCTGGCTAAAGCTGGCTGTCTTACAAGACTATATTTCCTGCCGCAGAAAATAAACGCTCAGACAGTGTTGAAGTAGCAGGAATGCATAAATAGGACTTGGCTAGCCTGGCCAATATAGGATATCTGCCTCTTAACTCCATCACTGTCATTATCCAGCTAACCACAATCAACCGTGCTATTCCGGTTCGCATAGTGTGAGTGCGCCGTTAGGTTTCCTCACTTCAAAACGGAACAAACTCGGGATTTTGTGGTGACTTACGCTGTTGCTGAGCTCCGATCATCCTCATTGGTGACTGCAACATGTTTTCGTTTCGTTTCGAGGGCTGTATCAGCACCGGTCAGATCACTTTTGCAAAGCTTGCATGTTACACATGTTCCTACACTTTTGAGGACTTAAGCCGAACTTTCTTCCCTGCGTCGGTCATGTTTCATTTATAGAATTTATTTAATTCTTAATGCTAACTTGTTTCGAAGATTTCGTGTCCGCGCTGGCTCCGCCTCGCTCCCTTCAATCGCTCGTATTTTTTTTCCAGCGTTGATGAAGTGCCGCAAGTAACGGAAGCGGATAAGGCGAGGGACACATAAATCATGTGACACAACAAAACGATAATGAAATTCGTTGTCGAGACTTTTAATAATCGATTATTATCGATTTTATCGATTCGTTGTTGCAGCCCTATAGGAATCTCAGCTCAAGTTCATATTTACAGTACTTTGTAGTGCCTCTGCTGGTGGGAGCAAATAAACCTGTAGACCAAAGACACGGTCAGTGTTATGATGAAGGCAAGGGTCATCCCACCCAGCAAGCTGCCTACGTAGACTCTCAGACACTGAGTTGGGGTGACAGGAAGAACAGAAGTACCACTTGTTATAAGAACAGTAATAATTTTATTGAAATATATTCAGTGACATGTTGTGTACAAATAGATATATAATAGAAATAAGAAGGTTTTATCTGACCATAAAACCTTTTGTCACATGGCATCAGAAGCACAAATAAGACTCACTGGGGAACTTTTTCAGAAGGGGTTTGTTACTTGCCATACAGACCAGCTTTGTGCAAAACTTGTGAGAGTGTTATCACATGTTGCCACTGGCACTTGGTAGCTTATTATTTGTTAGCAAGTTTATAATGGATAGCCTAAAAATGTACTAAATCAGGTGATATATATTACTTGATGTGTTGTGAATGACACCTGATGAAAGATATGGGATCTGACTAGCTGTTGTTGCAGATTTTGTATTAATTAGCTGTGCCATATGTCTTATTGATTCCTGATCTGTTGGGTTTGAATGAGAGCTCAAAGATGTGACAGTCTCCAGTATTTCATTAATACCTACTGGTGTTGTTATGCCTTTTGCTCTCTTATGGATGGTGTGTTGGGGATTGGATAAATCTGAAATATAACAAATATAAAGCTGTTTATGCACACATGTAGGCCCAAACTGGTTATTACATCGAAATGAATTCTACAATTGCAGTCACAAATAACTGCTCAAATGTACAAATAATGAATCGAACACAATCTATTTGTTTATTCATAGTCATGGTTTTCAGGTTGATGTTAATATGTTTGCACAGACTTTTAAAAAAGTGTTCTATTTGTTTGTTATTAAATCCTGAGGAAGAAGTGACAAATGGGCAGAGGAAGAAGTAACAAAATGGGCCAAAGAGAGGGGGTTAAAGCCGTGGAGTGTACTGTACCGTGACCATTTCACATGCCGTTGGCTCTTTCTACATAATCATAAGCGCCCCTTAGCGGTACATGACAGTTACTGCAGTGTCTTGGTTTACATGACAATGCTCATGACAGTGGCACGCGACAGTATGAAAAACGCCCCCTAGCGGTGCATGATAGTTATCGCAGTGGCTTGGCTTACATGACAGTGATACGTGACGGTGGGTAACCGCCCGATGCATTATGCGAAGATCAGTATAGTGGCAAGGCTTACATGGCTCGTATGCAGTACGCTTTTAAAACATATAACTTATACCACTTAACATACAGACTCCCTGCATTTCTTTTAGATAATTTCAGCAAAATATGGGATTAATTTTTATATAACTCTAGGTTTATGATCATTTAGAATTTAGAATACAGTTAGATACAGTCTTCACATAAACCTGAATGGTGAAATACTGTATTGTAGAACTATGATTTAACTATTTTGTAAATACTTCATGTGTTGTGCATTTGATATGTTTATTTTTATTTCCGAATGTTTATAATTATGCTATTCAATATAGGCTTTCACTCGCTCTGTGTTTGTAGCCTATATGTTTAACTTTTATAACTATTATGCTGCTGCTGTAGCTGCTGATTATTACTATTATATATACAAAATATAATATATATGACTATATGGTGGGGCAAAAAAGTATTTAGTCAGCAACTAATTTTGCACATTCTCCTACTTAGAAAGACGAGAGAGGTCTGTAATTTTCATCATAGGTACACTTCAACTATGAGAGACAAAATCAGAAGAAAAAAAATCCAGGAAATCACATTGTAGGATTTTTAAAGAATTTAATTGTAAATTATGGTTGCAAATAAGTATTTGGTCAATACCAAAAGTTCAACTCAGTACTTTGAAACATAACATTTGTTGGCAATGACAGAGGTCAAACGTTTCTTGTAAGTCTTCACTAGGTTTGCACACACTGTAGCTGGTATTTTGGTCCATGTTTTGGGGCTGTCGCTGGGTAACACAGACTTTCAACTCCCTCCACAAATTTTCTATGGGGTTGAGATCTGGAGACTGGCTAGGTCACTCCAGGACCTTGAAATGCTTTTTACGGAGTCACTCCTTCGTTGTGTTTCGGATCATTGTCATGCTGGAAGATCCAGCCATCTTCCATCTTCAATGCTTTCACTGATGGAAGGAGGTTGTGGCTTAAAATCTCACGATACATGGCCCCGTTCATTCTTCGCTTAACACAGATCAGTCGTCCTGGCCCCTTTGCAGAAAAACAGCCCCAAAGCATGATGTTTCCACCCCCATGCTTCACAGTAGGTATGGTGTTCTTGGGATGCAACTCAGCATTCTTCTTCCTCCAAATACAATGAGATGAGTTTATACCAAAAAGTTCTATTTTGTTTTCATCTGACCACATAATATTCTCCCAATCCTCTTCTGGATCATCCATATGCTCTCTGGCAAACTTCGGATGTGCCTGGGCATGTACTGGCTTAAGCAGGGGGACTCGCCTGGCACTGCAGGAGGAGTCCCTCTTGGCGTAGTGTGTTACTGATGGTAGCCTTTCTTACTTTGGTCCCAGCTCTTTGCGGGTCACTCCGTGTGGTTCTGGGATTTTTGCTCACTGTGCTCATGATCATTTTGACCCCACGGGATGGGATTTTGCATGGGGCCCCAGATTGAGGGAGATTATCGATGGTCTTGTATGTCTTCCATTTTCTTACAATTGGTCCTACAGTTGATTTATTCACACCAACCTGCTTGCCTATTGTAGATTCACTCTTCCCAGCCTGGTGCAGGTCTACAATTTTCTTCCTGGTGTGTTTCGACAGCTCTTTGGTCTTGGCTATGGTTAAGTTTGGAGTCTTGGTCTTCAAGTTTTGAGTTTTGGTCAAACAGGTGCCATTAATACAGGCAACAAGTGGAGGACAGAAGAGCTTCTTAAAAATTAAGTTACAGGTCTGTGAGAGCCAGAAATCTTGCTTGTTTGTTATTCACCAAATACTTATTTTCCACCATGATTTACAATTAAATTCTCTAAGAATCCTATAACATGATTTCCTGGATTTTTTTCCTCATTTTGTCTCTCATAGTTGAAGTGTACCTATGATGAAAATTACAGACCTCTCTCATCTTTTTAAGTAGAAGAACTTGCACAATCTTGGCTGACTAAATACTTTTTTGCCCCACTGTAAAGTGGTCGATCAAATGTTGTTGCATAGCTATAAAAATGTATTGAAAATTGCATTGGGTTTTACATCTTACCGTAATAAACATAATAAGTAAGAAAAGTACCAGAAAGTGTTATTAAAAATAAAATAAAAATAAATAAATAAATAAATAAAAAATATACTTTTCAGTTAAATTCACCGTGTTTAAGAAAAAAAAAATTCACACTTACATACTCATAATATGACTTTGTTATTACTTTTGCAATATGAAGAAATGAGGTGGCATGACAAATCAAATTTCTATCAAATCACACCACTATATTTCTTTCAACACTTTCTCAAGTGCTTGCACTACCTTTCATTAGGTCAGCACAGTTGGGATCAGGTCATAAAGGTCAGGTTACTATGGCAACTATGGTTGGTAACACCTTGGCCGTTTCTCAATAGGCTCTATGCATGCTTGTCTTCCGAGTTCTCTTATACCGGCAGACTAACTTCCGGTTTTAAATGCCGGACACTGAACACGTATCGTTAAAACACGATTATCTTATTATTAATAATCCTAATAATCAAGTCAAAGTCAAAGTGAACTTTATTGTCATTCAGACTATACAGCAGGGAGTGTACATCTGAATGAAATTGCGTTTCTCCAGTCTCCGATGTGCAAGAATAACAAGGGTGTAGACATGAGAGACATACACTTACGCTCATATATACATATACACACATAAATAGAGGAAAAACAAAGAATAATAATAAAGATACAACAATGTACACAACACATATAGACATATACACACATGTGCATAAGCACATATACACAATTAAAATATTGAGTATACACGTATTTACACACGTGGTATACAGGTATATACACGTGTGTGTGTGTATATGTATATATATGACATGACTAAGGAGACTTGTGTCCCTCCAAATCATTAGGTATATATATATATATATATATATATATATATATATATATATATATTTATATGTGTAAATATACGTATACATATATATATATATATACCTAATGATTTGAAGGGACACAAGTCTCCTTAGTCATGTCACAATGGCTGTTCAGGCTGCAGAGTTTCATACCCTTGCGACTAAGCTCACGTCATTTTCATTCTCAGTTCATGTCCATACCAGTGAAATGGACACTACACACCTTTGTGTGTTTGGCGAGTTGAATATTATCCCACTTGATGTTGACAAGAAATTTCTTTCTGATCTCCCCGTCCAGCGGAAACGAATGAAAACTCACAAGAGAATTATACCTTGCTGACACCGAACACAACGGGACAGAACAATGTTCTGATGCCCCTCGTTCTTGTTTTTGAAATCGCAAAACGTTATTCCTCATTATGTGAATGTAAATCTCTGTATTCCCAGCACTTCAGAACTTTCTTTACAGTCGCCTATGCTGACCGGAAGCTGGAATGCCGGTATAAAGACTAACGGAAACGCGTCACGGACTCTCCGTGCATAGAGCCTTTTGGTGAATCCCATTTCAGGGGCTGCATCCTTCGAAGGACGCGGTCTACGCGGTCTACGAAGGCGTGTCCTTCGAAGGCTGGGTAGACCGCGACGAAGGCTGAACCGAAATGAGACGGTCTACTCTGCCTTGGATTTCCTGTTTGCGTCAGAGAACCACTGTTCCCGCCCGCCCTCACTCTTCTGTCACAGCGCTATTCCCGCCTCCACCGTATCGTGAACAACTTTTTATAACAAGTTTTATAAAAATGGAGCCAGAAATTTTGAGTTCAGTTTTTCTCCTGTTTTTGGTTTTTCAATTATTGGAGGAGGAGACGCTTCAACACAGGCGCTGGCACCGGCGCTTGATGTACATTAGACTGCTGAGAGCGATCAGGTAAAACTTTTTAATGTGTCTATGTACTATGTCTATGTAATGTCTATGTACTGTTAGCCAACAGTAATTACATTAGGTATTTACCAACTGTTAGGTACTGTATGACTAATGTACTCTGACAATTTATAATATTTATTAAGTAAAATACCCCTAATACTAAACCTTTGGTACAAAGGCTTTAAGCCTTAGCCAAGTTTACTATTAATAATGTAATTAATATAGTCAATAATAAGAAATTGTAGGTTTTTTTTTTTTATTTTATAAATGCTACATAATATTTTTTGAACAATTTATTTAACAAAGGATATATTCTCCATAATATAATGCTATGTATAAATTAGATTTCAATACTATTGGTACTAATAATATAGTACTACTATTATTTAACACTTTCTTCTCTTTATTTCCCTAAAGCAGCATAGATCTCTGTACATGAGGATGAACCTGGGTGTTCCTGTGCTGGCCAGGTTTTTTAACCAGCAGGACACACGATCAGATTTTCGGTTAAGCAGGGAGGCCCTGGTGGTGCTGCAGGAGCTTCTCAACCTGGAACGGCGACACGGATGGGGTGCCACAATTGAGACCCTGGTATTTCTGTTCTGGCTGGCAAGTGGTGCGTCTTACAGGATGGTCTCCAGTGTGTTTGGAATGCCTCGTTCCACTGTCCACCGCATAGTTCACAGAGTCACTGAGGAGGTGGTGGCCATCCGCCACAAGGTTACCACCTCCCCAATAAACCAAAAGACCTGAACGAAATTTTCCCATGGGGTTTGCAGGGTTGGCAAGACACAGGGCCTTCATGAAAGCAGCTGGAGCAATCGATGGCTGCCATGTCCGTATTAAGTCACCAAGCGGCCCTGATGGTCAGTGCTACAAAAACAGGAAGCTATTTCCTTCAATAATTCTGCAGGCTGTAAGTGACCATCAGGGCCAGTTTATAGACACCTACGTGGGATGGCCTGGGTCTGTTCATGACTCGAGAGTGCTACGCCACAGCCCACTCTACAGGCGTACCCTCCTGCAGGGCACTTCATTCTTGCAGACGGAGGGTATCCATGTCTTCAGCACCCACTCGCCCTTATCACTCCCTACAAGAGGCCGGTACAAGGAGTGGGAGCCCAGCGCTTCAACAGCCATCATTCCAGAGCACGCTCCATTATAGAGCGTGCTTTTGGGATGATGAAGACTAGGTTCAGGGCCATCTTCCTGCAAGCGCTGGAGGTGCACCACACCTTTGTACCTCATGTAAGTAATCACTGAACAGGTTTTGTTAGAATACTGAAAAAGCAAATCATACAGCACAATTTCCTTTCAAACCTTTTGACCATTTTATTTTAGGTTATAACAGCGTGTGCTGTCCTTCACAACATCTGCCTTGGGGCTGGTGACATCATAGCCCCAGAGGATGAGCCTGAGGAAGACGTGGTGGAGGATGAGGGGGAGAGGGGTTTAGAGACAGTCAGTGGTGCATCTTGGCGGGACCAGCTGTCTGCATCAGTGTCTGCCCTGGAGGAGGTACCCACTGACCATGACTATTGTGAGGTAAGATTACTTTTGTAACAATAAGGTTGTAAAGTAGCATTTTGGATGGGCTGTGTTTTATTCTTGCCTCTTTTGAAATCATCTTAGTGACATGGCAGCCATCGATTGGTTTAGCCCCTGCAAACCCTGTGGATGGATGATGCAGTGGACCTATGCAATCACACTTGAGACCACCCTGATGATGTATCACTGACAGAGGATACCAGGGAATGTTTTGTTTCAGCCCATCCAGCCAGCACCCACCAGGGCCTCCCTGCCCATCTGAAAATGTGTTCTGCTATTTAAAAAAAAACCGTTCAGCAAAGGAAAACACAGGTTCATCCTCATGTACAGAGATCTGCACAGCTTTATGAAAATAAAGAGAAGAAAATGTGTCAAATAATAAGTGTTATATCATTCATAGTATCATAAACTGTAAAAAAATAAATACAGCTAAATCTGTTCCTTTTTGTAAGTTCTGGTTATGTTTTGTATTGGTTTAATTGTAAGCACAGATAATTTAACACAATTTCTTTCTATATTTTTATTTATCCAAAAAAAAACGCTCCAGTAATGCAAACATTCTGTCCATCCTTTTCCCTGCTCTCCTGTGCTCTCCTCTCCTCTGCCTCTCTCTGTAACTTCAGGTCTTCTTTAACTAGCTCTAGGAGCTCATCCTCTCTCTCTCTCTCTCACTCTCTTTTTTCCTTCTCTCTCCTGCCTCTGGCTGCCTTTTCCTCCTCCTCTTCTTCCTCCTCCACTGATCTACTTGGCCCTGGTTCATCCTCAGGGATGGAGGCCATTAAGACAGGGGGATTGGTGGAAGGCCTCTGCCCCAACACCTCATCCATGAGGACAAACCATTGCCAAGTTGCAGCAGTGTGGGATTACCTGTTTACACCCTCTCCTGACCTTGGACATTTGCAGTCCTAAGGCAGAGGAAATAAATTATGGCATTCAACACAACAGCAACACAGGTAATTTCAGCAAAAATGTTTATTGACTTGCATGATAACAAAATAATTAGAATATTAAAATCAACATAAAAGTACCTTGTATTTTTTTTTTAAAGTTATCCCATTTTTTTTTTTTTTGCCTGCAAGGGGGGTCACCTTTCCCAGCAGGCACATTTTCTCCAAAAATTGTCCTAATCATAGGAAAAACAAATGAGATGGGGAAAAAAGGGGGGAAACAAGTATGACTCAGTTAAGTAATATTCAGAAAATGCTTTTACTGTATTGATGCAAAAACAACTGAACCGTTTTTTTAATAATAATCTCCAAAATATTCCAATACGCTGCTTTACCTCCAAGCTAGACTGGCCCGAATTTTTGGCGCCGGTGAATAAAACATTCGTTTTCCCCTCGAGTTTAAAAATACTTACATTTAAAAGTATATTCCCCAAGCGACTGTTTCGATTGACGCCGCCATATCGCTAAGTTCCCCTCACGCGCAGTGCCACCTCGGGATATTGTAGGTCGCGAAGGATACATCGATGCATCCTTCGTTTTCAGGGAAAAGAAGGTCGCATTTGTAGGCCGCATACGAAGGAACCTTCGGAATGGGATAGCCTAGGCGCGCCGCTATGACGCAATCGGTCTTCAAATGCAGCCTTCGAAGGACGCAACCCCTGAAATGGGGCCGTTTCTCAATATGCGTACTTCTCTGTACTTGTGTTCTCGTGTACTTGTGAAACGTCATCAGTGGCAGCCCAAGTCCTGTTCCATTTCCAAGTTCGCATCTAACCAAGTACGCTCTAAATCCCCGGATGTGTTCTCGATCCGCCCATATTACCGAGGATGAATCGATGCAGACTTGTGCGTACTTGAACAGCGAAATGTCCCACAATGCATTGCCAGCTCGGTAATGCCGGATGAGAGAACTCCCTACTGGATGTATAATTTCTAAAGTAATACTGTTATTGTGTCACAAAATGAAGTTATAAGAGTTTTTTAGGCGAGAATGTAGTAGTTTAAAATTCAACTATGCGGTCAGTTTATCAAGATAAAGCTTACATAAAAAAATGCTCAAACGATTTTGGAGATGTGACGGGAAGCTATTAACGTATTTATTATGCATTAAATGTGTTATTTGTTCAGCCTGTATTCTAAATATGAACTGTCTGATATAAATTGAAGTTCATAATTAAATTCCCTTCTAAAATCAGACTTGTTTGGTGCTGGCTTATGTTTGGGAAGGTTTCTATTTTATGCTTAAATGCGATCGGTCCGCTGTTACACGTAGATTAAACTGTTTAATGGAAAGTAAAAGAACTGAGTACTTCTTCCACCACTGACAGGCTTTATACAACATGTTTTATCTATGTGTAAAAAGTAAACCGTGTTGTCTCCATAGCCAAGTACACTGCTGTTCCAATTGTAGAATAACCGAACTGCGTTCTCCCGTCCTCTGGAGTATGTACTCGCAAGTCCAACTTCCTAGTACAGACTTGGAAAGACGCGAGCCGAAGTTCGTGTACTTGGTATTGAGAAACGGCGTGGGATTCACCCTATATGCGTACTTCTCTGTACTTGTGTGTTCTTGTGTACTTGTGAAACGTCATCAGTCGCAGCCCAAGTACTGTTCCATTTCCAAGTTCGCATCTAACCAAGTACGCTCCAAATCCCCGGATGTGTTCTCGATCAGCCCACATTACCGAGGATGCAGCGAAGCAGACTTGTGCGTACTTGAACAGCGAAATGTCCCACAATGCATTGCCGGCTCGGTAATGCCGGATGAGAGAACTCCCAACTGGATGTATAATTTCTAAAGTAATACTGTTATTGTGTCACAAAATGAAGTTATAAGAGTTTTTTAGGCGAGAATGTAGTTGTTGAAAAGTCAACTGTGCGGTCAGTTTATCAAGATAAAGCTTTCATAAAAAAAATGCTGAAACGAATTCGGAGATGTGACGGGAAGCTAGTAACGTATTTATTATGCATTATATGTGTTATTTGTTCAGCCTGTATTCTAAATATGAACTGTCTGATATAAATTGAAGTTCATAATTAAATTCCCTTCTAAAATCAGACTTGTTTGGTGCTGGCGTATGTTTGGGAAGGTTTCCATTTTATGCTTAAATGAAATCGGTCCGTTGTTACACGTAGATTAAACTGTTTAATGGAAAGTAAAAGAACGGAGCACTTCTTTCACCACTGACAGGCTTTATACAACATGTTTTAGGATTTTATCTATGTGTAAAAAGTAAACCGTGTTGTCTCCATACCCAAATACGCTGCTGTTCCAATTGTAGAATAACCGAACTGCGTTCTCCCGTCCTCGGGAGTATGTACTCGCAAGTCCAACTTCCTAGTACAAACTTAGGAAGTACGCGAGTCCGTACTTCGCGTACTTGGTATTGAGAAACGGCCCTTGAGTGGGGTTAAGAGTTTTCACTTCCTGTCAGAGGGACATCCAAACTGCATGTTTACTAATCCTGACCTTTCTTCCTTTCTTTGATGCAAAGTCATAAATTACATCACCATAAGACATCTGGCCAGTAATTGCATGGTTAATGTTGACGACAGCAATTTTTTTTGTGTGTGCGCGCGTGTGCTTGTGTGTCGGCACCCTGTGCAGCCCACATCAAGCCTGGACGGCTACCCATATTGTAGAGGCCTAAATCCTCCACTGACTACAAAAAATGAAAATTTTTAGATTTTATATTCTTTCATGTTACTAAATTATAATACAACTCTGTATTCAATACAGTTTTCAAAACAGGTGACCATTAGCAGCTCTATCTAAATTATGCTCATTTTAAATCGACTCACAGAACTACCGTCCCATATGACCACTAGCAGTTCAGGATAAAGATGCAGAATGGCTGCACAATAGCCTTGTAGCAGTGACTATTGCTTTTGTAAAACCATATATAAAAATATTTCATATATAATAAAGTAATAGTTTATTGCATGGTGTGAGGGAATTTTATTTTACTGTTAAATTAGTGAGTGACAATGATTATTACAGATGATAAATTAGTTATAGAAACAAACTGAGTGAGTTTGTGTAACTGTGAAAAAAGTAAAATAAAGTTTAAAAACGAACCATGTTCTGCAAGATGCCTAAAAAGGCTGCCCAGGCCTGAATAATGATCGGTATTTCTGGACATCAATGCTATACGTAACTTATACACGTTACACTATATTATATTCTGCCTCAACACTTTCATGTAGTCAGTGAAACTGTAATAAGTGTCATGTGACACTGGGGACGCTTGTGACACTGTCACTTTGCCACTGTCATGCAAGCCAAACCACTGCAATAACTGTCATGTTTTCATACTGTCATGGGCCACTGTCATGAGCATTGTCATGTAAACCAAGCCACTGCAGTAACTGTCACATACCGCTAGGGACCGCTTGCACTGTCATGTAGAAAGAGCCAGTGGTATGTGAAACGTCACGGTAACTCCATGGCTTTAACTGCTGCTCTAAAGATGGTTGCAGTCAGAGCAGTGTGAGTTGCATCCTGGAGAAAGAAACAAAAAGAGGATCAGTTATGGAAAAAAAATTAAATGTCACGAAATGTCATAAAACTGACATGTTTTAAATCACTTATATCAAGACATCTTTATATGTGATGTCAAGATGACAGGAGAATTATCAATGTTAGATGAGCAAACACAAAGCATTGATAATTCACCAATAACCAATTAAATTCTGTATCTTCTGTTTTTGTTATTTATTAATCATTGTGGGAGCTCGGGTGGTGAAACAGTCTAATACGCTAGCCCATTACTGCAGGGAGCTGAGTGTCACATGCAGACCCGTTTAACTGTGTCTGACTGAGATGAGGCAAGGGGATCATCCCTTAGCACTGCCACAGCAACTCCTACCCAATCCTGTAATGCACTGGCATCCCACCCAGGGCATGCTTATGTCTGTACCCTGTCTTCTCCATAGATACAGTGTATCACAAAAGTGAGTACACCCCTCACATTTCTGCAGATATTTAAGTATATGTTTTCATGGGACAACACTGACAAAATGACACTTTGACACAATGAAAAGTAGTCTGTGTGCAGCTTATATAACAGTGTACATTTATTCTTCCCTCAAAATACAGCCATTAGTGTCTAAACCACCGGCAACAAAAGTGAGTACACCCCTAAGAGACTACACCATTAAATGTCCAAATTGAGCACTGCTTGTCATTTCCCCTCCAAAATGTCATGTGACTTGTTAGTGTTACTAGGTCTCAGATGTGCATAGGGAGCAGGTGTGTTCAATTTTGTAGTACAGCTCTCACACTCTCTCATACTGGTCACTGAAAGTTCCAACATGGCACCTCATGGCAAAGAAGTCTCTGAGGATCTTAGAAGACAGATTGTTGCACTACATGAAGATGGCCAAGGCTACAAGAAGATAGCCAACACCCTCAAACTGAGCTGCAGCACAGTGGCCAAGATCATCCAGCGTTTTAAAAAAGCAGGGTCCACTCAGAACATACCTCGCTTTGGTCGTCCAAAGAAGCTGAGTGCACGTGCTCAGCGTCACATCCAAATGCTGTCTTTGAAAGATAGGCGCAGGAGTGCTGTCAGCATTGCTGTCGAGATTGAAGAGGTGGGGGGTCAGCCTATCAGTGCTCAGACCATACGCCACACACTACATCAAACTGGTCTGCATGGCTGTCACCCCAGAAGGAAGTCTCTTCTGAAGTCTGTACACAAGAAAGCCCGCAAACAGTTTGCTGAAGACATGTCAACAAAGGACATGGATTACTGGAACCATGTCCTATGGTCTGATGAGACCAAGATTAATTTGTTTGGTTCAGATGGTCTCAAGCATGTGTGGCGGCAATCAAGTGAGGAGTACAAAGACAAGTGCGTCATGCCTACAGTCAAGAATGGTGGTGGGAATGCCATGGTCTGAGGCTGCATGAGTCCAGCAGGTGTCAGGGAGTTACATTTCACTGAGTGACACATGAACTCCAATATGTACTGTGAAATACTGAAGTAGAGCATGATCCCCTCCCTCTGGAAACTAGGTCGCAGGGCAGTGTTTCAGCATGATAATGACCCAAAACACACCTCTAAGACGACCACTGCTTTATTGAAGAGGCTGAGGGTAAAGGTGATGGACTGGCCATGCATGTCTCCAGACCTAAACCCAATAGAACATCTTTGTGGCACCCTCAAGCGGAAGGTGGAGGAGCGCAAAGTCTCGAATATCCGCCAGCTCGGTGATGTCGTCATGGAGGAGTGGAAAAGCATTCCAGTGGCAACCTGTGAAGCTCTGTTAAACTCCATGCCCAGGAGAGTTAAGGCAGTTCTGGAAAATAATGGTGGCCACACAAAATATTGACACTTCAGGAATTTTCACTAAGGGGTGTACTCACTTTTGTTGCCAGTGGTTTAGACATTAATGGCTGTATATTGAGTTATTTTGAGGGAAGAATAAATTTACACGGTTATATAAGCTGCACACAGACTACTTTTCATTGTGTCAAAGTGTCATTTTGCCATTATTGTCCCATGAAAAGATATACTTAAATATCTGCAGAAATGTGAGGGGTGTACTCACTTCTGTGATACCCTGTAGATGCTGAAACCCAATCGGCTCTGTTTGCTGCTTTATACACAATAAGCATGAAGAAACTTAACAAAAATGTCAAAGACTATATTATTATGGGATGTTCAGAGTTTAGCCATGACTATTGTGGACCTGGGATGGACTGGGATAAACTATTGGCACTATGAACTTCCCAAAGAGTGTTTACACTGTTAGAATAACAAAAGGGATCAACAAAGGTTCTTTGGGCGGTTAATGTTTGTTATGGTATAGAACCCACAAAAAAAGGTCATTTGCTGCTACAAAGGGTTCTCTGCACCTCAGTATGTCCACCACCACTGACACCATGGTTTGAGTTCTGGCAGGTTGCTCAACTAGGGCATCCTTACGTCTACACTCTGTGATGTCTACGATAGACGCCAGACAAGTGGACATACAACATGGAAAAAATACACTATAGACTATATGGCTAAGCATTGGTAGACATTAATTCTAATCTTATCTATAAAATTTCCATAGACAAGCAGTGGCAGTAGAATGGATTGTACTGAACACTTCAGTCACTCGGAATATGACACTTTCATAGGTTAAACTCCAACAAGTTACTGTGTCATAGTCCTTGTGTAAAGTCTCAATATCTCAAAACATTCCTTTTAAATTGAGTTTGCTAGCTGACATCGCAGGTTTTAGCCCCAGCAAAACAAAAGGACATTCGGCGGATTAAAAAAAAAAAAAATCACAAAAATATGATGTTGTTTTAGGTCATATTTAAGCAGAAATATAGAAATTCTAAAGGGTTCACAAACTTTCAAGCACCACTGTGCATTAAGAAATGGTATGATAACACAGTTTGTTTGTTTATTAGTTTTAGTTAACATCAGACACAAGATTATTTCAACACACTATTCATGGGTCAATTTAAAGTGACCAATCAATGTCTTTGGAATTTGGAAGGAAACCGAATCACCTGGAATAAACCCACATGGACACAGGGAGGAGATGCAAACTCCACACAGGTGGAACTGGGGATCTCAGGGCTGCGAAGCAACTGCATTAATCACATGTGCAACCCCGTTTGATATTTGATGACCTTAACTTCATCACACACATTTAACATGAATTTGGATTCAAACTGTGAGTCTGGGTTTATTGTCCAACAGCAAACATAACAGTCATGTTTCACAATAATGTGGAAAGCAATTCAGAAGAGTGAATGCTGTTATAGTAGTACAGGGATCAACTCCAAACCACACTATATAGACAGAAGTATTGTGACACACCTCTTAATCACTGAATGTCCGTATTTTGCATTAAGTCCCATGCCCACAGGTGTGGTCAATATTTTCAAACATTAGTGAAAGAATGGATCGTTCTAAAAAGCTCACTAAATTTGAGTGTGATACTGTAATAGGATGTCACCATTGCAAGTCACTGAAATTTCTTTCCTCCAAGATATTCCACGATCAACTGTGAGTGGTGAGACTTTTAGAGCATAAAAGTTGCCAATGCTCTACTAACTCAGTAACTGCAGAGTTCCAAACTTCCTTTGACATTAACATCAGCACAACAACTGTGCTCCGGGAGCTTCATGGGAGCAGCTGCATGCAAGCCTTCCATCACTCAGGACAATTCCAAGTGTCGGATGGAGTGGTGTAAAGCACACCACAACTGGACTCTGGAACAGTGAAAACGTTTTCTGTGGAGTGAAGAATCACGCTTCTCTATCCGGCAGTCTGATGAACGAGTTTGGGTTTTGTCGAATGCCAGGAGAACGATACCTGCCTGACTGCATTGTGTCAGCTGTAAAGATTGTTGAAGGAGTGATAATGTTGTGGGTTGTTTTCAGGGGTTGGTCCAGTGAAGGGAAATTTTAATGCTTTCGTGTACCAAGGCATTTTGGACAGTTGTATGTGACCAACTACATTGGAACAAGCTGGGGAAGGCCCTTTTCAGTTCCAGCATGATTTTGTTCAGTGCACAAAGCATAACAATAACAACCTTAGACTAAAGCTAGGATTACTTAACATTAGATCACTTACAAACAAAGCAGTGATTGTAAATGAAATAATCACTGATAAACGCTTATATGCTCTCTGTCTCACTGAGACTTGGATTAGACCTGATGAATATTTAGCCTTAAATGAAGCCTCCTGGATACAGTCATGCTAATCGCCCTCGTCCTAATGGTCGGGGGGAGGCATAGCCACAATTTTTGACAAACAGCTAAGTGTTACAACTAAATCCCATTACAAGGTTAATTCTTTTGAAATACTGATTCTTAATGTGACTGATCCATCGTTATGGAAGTCAAAACCACACTCTTTTCAGCTTATCACTATTTACCGTCCTCCTGGTCCCTATTCAGAATTTCTTCAGGAATTTGCTAACTTTCTTTCCTGCTTACTACTGTCAACAGATAAGGCTTTAATTGTAGGGGATTTCAATATTCACTTTGAAAATGAGCAGGATCCACTGAGAAGTGCTTCGAGTCATCTTAGAATCCAGGGTATCACTCAGAATGTGATGGGAAAAACCCACCGCTGTAATCATACTTTAGATCTAATATTAACATTTGGTATCAATATAGATAGCCTTGATGTTTTCCCACAAAGTGATTTGATTTCAGATCATTATCTTTTAGTATTTGAGCTATCTCTAATAAATAAAATCCCTCTGCCTCGTTATCACACCAAGCGCACTATCACATCTGCTACTCCAGCTGCGTTTATTAAAAACCTACCAGACTTAAAATATAATACACTTATGGAGCCCGATCATCTTGAGTGTGTAAATGACCAATTAGAAAGTGTGTTTTGCTCAACCCTGGATATGATTGCTCCTGCTAGGGTCAAACCCATTAGGGAAAAAAGGCTAGCACCATGGTATAATGACTACACTCATACCTCAAAGCAAACAACGTGGCGCCTAGTGCGCGAGTGGCGACATAAGTCTCCTCAATCATAGAGAAAAATAAGAATAATCCAAGATTTCTCTTTAATACAGTCTCCAAATTAACAGAAAACCCCACAGAAAGTGATTCTCCCATTCTGTGTAATTTTAACAGTAATGATTTCATGACTTTCTTTAATGATAAAATAGAAAACATTAGGCATAAAACTCGATGCTCATCACATCACTAAACTATTCAGCAACCTTCCAGGTGCAGCACTAGTGAAGACATCTGTTTAATGAGCTGTAAATCAAGCCTAGAATTTTTTACCCCAATTACTATTACTGAACTATCCGCACTGATCAGCTCGTCTAAGTCATCAACATGTTTATTAGATCCAATTCCTACACGTTTACTCAAACAAGTATTACCTAGTATTATAGAGCCACTGTTAGTTATTTTAAATTCATCCCTTACCTTTGGTTATGTGCCCAAATCCTTTAAGTCAGCTGTTATCAAACCACTGATTAAAAAAGCCAATATTGACCCTTGTGTGATATTTAATTATAGACCAATTTCATATCTACCATTTCTGTCCAAAATCTTAGAAAAAGCCATCTATCAGCAGCTCTGCAGTTATCTCCAAAGGAATGAAATTTATGAAACATTTCAGTCTGGCTTCAGGCCCCATCATAGTACTGAAACAGCATTAATTAGGGTACTAAATGACTTGTTAATGTGCTCAGATAAGGGATGTGTTTCTTTTCTTGTTCTGTTAGATTTAAGTGCAGCATTTGACACTATAGATCATGATGTTTTATTAAACAGACTAGAAAATACTGTAGGTATTAAGGGATCAGCACTTTCTTGGTTTAAATCCTACTTTACCAACTGGTACCAATTTGTTCATATAAATAATCTAAGGTCTAAGCTCTCAAAAGTGAAGTATGGCGTGCCTCAGGGGTCAGTGCTTGGCCGGACAATCAACAAAATCGAGGATTGTGTAAAGGAAATAAAAGTTTGGATGTTATTTAATTTTCTCTTACTTAACTCAGATAAAACTGAGGTTCTGTTAGTGGGACCCAAGGCTGTGAGAGACAGGTTGGCTACATCTATCCTAAATCTAGATGGCTGTCCAGTATTGCCCAGTCCGTCTGTAAAAAACTTAGGGGTCACATTTGATTCAGATCTCCCCTTTGATGCACACATTAGCAGCATCACTCGAATTGCTTTCTTTCAATTACGTAATATCGCTAATGATGCTAATGCTATCTCTTTTAATGTTGCAGAGAAACTGGTTCATGCGTTTATAACCTCAAGGCTGGATTACTGTAACGCCTTACTTACTGGATGCTCTAGTAAATCTATAAATAAACTTCAGTTAGTTCAGAATGCAGCTGCCCGAGTGCTAACTCGAACTAGAAAATTTGATCATATCACTCCTGTTCTATCATCACTGCACTGGTTACCAGTTAAATTCCACATTGATTACAAATACTTCTTATAACTTATAAAGCTCTACATGGCCTGGCCCCACATTATCTGAGT
Organism: Ancistrus triradiatus; assembly: GCA_025084515.1. NCBI lineage: Eukaryota > Metazoa > Chordata > Actinopteri > Siluriformes > Loricariidae > Ancistrus > Ancistrus triradiatus. Next base: position 48,894 of record JAJAGP010000786.1, on the reverse strand, counting down.
GAACTCTTAGAGTTTTACAATACAACTTGTCTACTTTGTTCGCAGTGTACAAAACTTCTTTTAGTTCCTAGAATTAAAAAAGTCACAGCAGGGGAAAAGGCTTTCTCATACATGGCCCCCCAACTATGGAATAAACTTCCCACTTTCGTTCGAGACTCAGACACTCTCCGAAATTTTAAGTCTAGGCTAAAGACATACCTATTTGCACAGGCTTTTGACTAGATTTAGACCAGGATGCATGGCTTGGGTCACTGGGGCCGGAGTCTGGAGTCATGTCTGGCCTGCCTGCCCTGTCCGTTAGCCGGGAGTGTTGAGTGGGTGGTCTGGCTGAACTGGGCTTCGGTCCTCGTGATCTTGACTCGTGCATCCTTGCCTTAGACTAAGGGCAGAGCTGGGGGGTTCATAGTCAAAGAGTTTATGGTGATCAGAGACGTTGGGTTGCTGACTTTCTGACGCTCGTGGGGTTGCCAATGTCTCATGTGATCCCTCTGGCTGTGTTTCCTACCAGTTCTCTATTTCTAGCTATGCTGCTATAGCAAATTGCTGCCGGGGTCTGATGCTTACACAGGCATCAGTGATGACATGCATCAGTGAATTGGGGGGTTAATAGACATGTCTTCTTAATCAATAACTAATTACATTTTTCTGTTTTCTCTCCGAGCTGTGTTCCGGTGCCAGTTCCAGCCCCACACATGATGTTCATCCGCTGAAGCTCCATTCAAGCTGCTTCCGTCATCAGCTCCAGCCCCATCATACCCAGGTCACTTAATGCCGATGTGCATACTTCACATTTTATTCGAACTTTGACTCCATGACTTTAGTTTCGCTCTTAGATCATCTATGCCGCCCAAGGAGGTTGGGTCCCTTTTTGAGTCTTGGTCCTCCCAAGGTTTCTTCCTATAACACTTAGGGAGTTTTTCCTTGCCACTGTCGCCCTAAGCTTGCTCAATTTGGGATTGGACTTAGTTATTAGGAGATAATCTAAACTTGTAAAGTTGCTTTGAGACAATGCTTCATTGTAAAAAGCACTATATAAATAGATCTGACTTGACTTGACTTGACAAAGCAAGGTCGATAAAGGCATGGTTGGGTGAGTGCAGTATGGAAGAATTTGAGTGGCCCACACAGAGTCCTAACCTCAACCCCATCAAACACATTTGGGATGAACTAGAATGGAGATAGTGAACCAGGCTCTCTCATCCAACATCAGTGTCTGACCTCACAAATACTCTTCTGGATGAATGGGCAAAAATTCCACAGACACAGTCTAAAATCTTGTGGAAATCCTTCCCAAAAGAGCAGAAGCTACAGGTGTACCAACTCCATATTAATGCCTATGTTACAAATGGGATAACATAAAATATGTAGGCGTAATGTGTCCCAATGATTCTGTCCATGTAGTGTAATATACATGCTTGTCTATGTAACTTTAGGATACACAGTGTACACAAGTAAAATACCTAATTGCTAACAGTTCATACAAAGTGCTCTCTTATATGTAAGTTTTAATCGACCATTTTTTGGTAGTACTTATCCTTTTGACACACAATTTTTGTTGTAACATTAAATCTAATGTTACATAATGAACTTTACTGATTTTCAACACAAAAGTACACACATGCTGCTGAAAAAATACATTTCTCTTTAAATGTACAGTATTTACGGACAATAATCAGGCTTACTGCAGGTCTGAAATAAAGTGAGACAGCTGAGCGTTAAGTACAATCCCATTTTCATTTCCATCACGATTACTTCAGGATGAGTAGGCTACAACTTTTAGAATAAAGTGCGAATAAACTGCACCCGAGTAAACAAAATGCGAGGATCAAACAAACAACAAAGGCTCAGAGTTGCATACTACAGCATCAACTAGTGTGTGAGAATAGTATGCCACATACTACACAGTACTATGAAACGTGAACTTCTCAGTGGCTAAATTCATGATTCTCCAGTGAAATTATACAACCCCCTTAATTAACTTGTTTAAATTGTTTAGCACAAAGACGTGAAGATCATTGATAGGGAGGCACGCTGGTTTGAACACAGAGTAAAAGAAACCATTTTTGTAAAAAGGGAACGTCCATCCCTGAACCGAGGAGGGGGCCTCAGAGTACACCTCTCACCATCTTACAATGCCGCTAACGCAGCCATTTCCCAATCCTGTGTGAATGGCAAATGGCTATCTGCATATTTAACTGATCACCGGTCCCACTGTTATGTAATGGTACTGGTATCAGTCTTTATGCAAATGTGCTGTATATAAGGTGGGGGAAGTTTTCCAACTAGCTGAGATGGAAGTCAATTCTATGAGTGATGAAACGTTTCTCCCACAAAACCTGATGCCCAGATGAACTGATTCAACTTCTGGGAGTTACTTAAATAACGTTAATGTATTCAGGAGCTGTTCGTTAGCCTACATTTTTTGCGTAACATGATGCAAAACCTCAAGGTACCTTAATTTTCTTTACTAGAGCTAAGCAAAGATTCTTTGTTTAGCTTTTAAAATGGCTTAGAGAGAAACCGAAACTTTAACGCTCTAAACACTTGGAACTGTGGACAAATTATCAGTGGCATTTTAAATATTAAAAGTTTTTAATTATGCAAAACCTTAATTGCCACTGCCAATTGCAACGTCCAAGAATTAACCTTTGGCCAAGTATCATATCTCTTACATACAGTGGTGCTTGAAAGTTTGTGGACCTATTTCTGCATAAATATGACCTAAAACATCATCAGATTTTCACACAAGTAAACAAAGAAAGTAGACAAAGAAAACCCAGTTAAACAAATTAGACAAACATATTATACTTGGTCATTTATTTATTGAGGAAAATGATCCAGTATTACATATTAGTGAGTGGCAAAAGTTTGTGAACCTCTAGGATTAGCACTTAATTTGAAGGTGAAATTAGAGTCACGTGTTTTTATTTAAAGGGATGAGAATCAGGCGTGGGCACCCTGTTTTATTTAAAGAACAGGGATCTATCAAAGTCTGCTCTTAACAACACATGTTTATGGAAGTGTATTATGGCACAAACAAAGGAGATTTCTGAGGACCTCAGAAACAGTTGTTGATGCTCATCAGGCTGGAAAAGGTTACAAAACCATCCCTAAAGAGTTTGGACTTCACCAATCCACAGTCAGACAGATTGTGTACAAATGGAGGAAATTAAAGGCCATTGTTACCCTCCCCATTAGTGGTCAACCAACAAAGATCACTCCAAGAGCAAGGTGTGTCATAGTTGGCAAGGTCACAAAGGACCCCAGCGTAACTGCTAAGCAACTGAAGGCCTCTCTCTCATTGGCTAATGTTAATGTTCATGAGTCTACCATCAGAAAAACACTGAACAACAATGGTGTGCATGGAAGGGTTGCAAGGAGAAAGCCACTGCTCTTCAAAAAGAACATTGCTGCTCGTCTGCAGTTTGCTAAAGATCACATGGACAAGCCAGAAGGCTATTGGAAGAATGTTTTGAGGATGGATGAGACCAAAATAGAACTTTTTGGTTTAAATGAAAAGCGTTAATTTGGAAAAACACTGCATTCCAGCATAAGAACCTCATGAAACATGATCAAGTCAAGTCAGATCTATTTATATAGCGCTTTTTACAATGGAGCATTGTCTCAAAGCAACTTTACAAGTTTAGATTATCTCCTAATATTTCCTAATATCTACGTCCAATCCCAAATTGAGCAAGCCTAGGGCGACAGTGGTAAGGAAAACTCCCTCATAAAGTGTTATGAGGAAGAAACCTTGGGAGGACCAAGACTCAAAAAGGGACCCAACCACCCTGGGCGGGGGGTGGTGGTGGCAGTATCATGGTTTGGGCCTGTTTTGCTGCATCTGGGCCAGGACGGCAGGACGGCAACAATGAATTCTGAATTATATCAGGGAATTCTAAAGGAAAATGTCAGGACATCTGTCCATGAACTGAATCTCAAGAGAAGGTGGGTCATGCAGCAAGACAACAACCCTAAGCACACAAGTCGTTCTACCAAAGAATGGTTAAAGAAGAATGTTTTGGAATGGCCAAGTCAAAGTCATGACCTTAATCCAATAGACATGTTGTGGAAGGACCTGAAGCGAACAGTTAATGTGAGGAAACGCACAAACATCCCAGAGTTGAAGCTCTTCTGAATGAGGAATGGGTTAAAATTCCTCGGTGTGCAGGACTAATCAACAGTTACAGGAAATGATTAGTTGCAGTTATTGCTTCACAGGGAGTCACACCAGATACTGAAATCAAAGGTTCACATACTTTTGCCACTCAATAAAATGTAATATTGGATCATTTATAAATAAATGACCAAGTATAATATTTTTGTCTCATTTGTTTAAATGGGTTCTCTTTATCTACTTTTAGGACTTGTGTGAAAATCTGATGATGTTTTAGGTCATACTTACAGTGGAGCAACAAAGTATTTAGTCTAGGGCTGCCACAAACGATTATTTTTATAGTCGACTAATCACCGATTATTATTTTCGATTAGTCGACTAATCGGATCATACGCTAATTGCATATAAAACATACACCTAAACATTAGCTAACTAAAAATAAAGACAATTAAGATAATAGTTCATTAAACCTTTAATGAAATATGCAGCTTGTTGCAACAAACAATTATTTAACTGTGTAGCATAAAGTGTAAACAACTGAGTGAAATAAGGATAAGGCACTGGCTTAAACAACACAAAAATAAATACCTTTATTTTTTTTTAGGGTTTTCTTTCCTTCATTGTCTCTGGCATCAAACATAGCTGCATTTAAATCAAATGAGGTAGGTACCTGCAACTAAGGAATTATTCACAAAAATAAAGTTTTGGTCTCACTGACTCAAATATAGCAAAATTTTGTTACTTTGTAACAAAGCCGTACATTGAAGAACGTAGTTTTTTAGCACTGAAACGTAACGTTAGAAAACATTAGCGTTCCTATTCAAACACATCACTGTTATAACGTTACAGAAAATACATGAAATGTGTGCTAAAGCTAATGAATCAAATCGTCATCGCTAATGTTAACGTTTACAGCTATCAGTATGAGTAAGTAGCAAGTTAACTCTCTGTTTTCGCTAATTGTAGCAGCTAACTAGCCATTTTGCGTACCGAGATGACGGTCCCTCTTCATCATTGTCATAATCAGCCACAACATGCTTCCTTTTCAGGTGCTCGTGCATCGCAGTTTTTGTGCCTGCCGTGGAAGGCAAGTCGCCTTGCCAGATATTGCATTGCACCTTTTTCTCTTTCCGTTTTTTCTTAATGATCCCCCAGTTTGAGCGCCGTTGCCGGGTAACCATGATACCAAACGCCTCTGGTAATAACTTCATGTGAATCACGGTCTACCCCGTCGACACCTACTTGCGCAGTGGTGGCAAAAAAGAAAGGGATATGTGGCAGTGGACTGTGCCGCAGCAGTTTGAGCGAAAACCAAAGTAAAAACAAGAAAACGACGCATCGACTATTAATTGTCGTCGACGATTTTAATAGTCGACATAATCGTGACTAGTCGACTAATCGTGGCAGCCCTAATTTAGTCAGTCACTGATTGTGCAAGTTCTCCTACTTAGAAAGATGAGAGAGGTCTGTAATTATCATCATAGGTACACTTCAACTATGAGAGACAAAATGAGAAAAAAAATCCCGGAAATCACATTGTAGGATTTTTAAAGAATCTAATTGTAAATTATGGTGGAAAATAAGTATTTGGTCAATACCAAAAGTTCAACTCAGTACTTTGTAACATAACATTTGTTGGCAATGACAGAGGTCAAACATTTCATGTAAGTCTTCACCAGGTTTGCACACACTGTAGCTGGTATTTTGGCCCATTCCTCCATGCAGATCTCCTCTAGAGCAGTGGTGTTTTGGGGCTGTCGCTGGGCAACATGGACTTTCAACTCTCTCCACAAATTTTCTATGGTGTTGAGGCCTGGAGACTGAAATGCTTTTCAGCCACTCCATAAAAAGCGGTGTGTTTGGGATCACGGTCATGCTGGAAGACCCAGCCACATTCCATCTCCAATGCTCTCACTGACACGAAGAGTTGAGTTCATACCAAAAAGTTCTGATATTATACCACACGATATTCTCCCAATCCTCTTCTGTATCATCCATATGCACTCTGGCAAACTTCAGACAGGCCTGGATATGTACTGGCTTAAGCAGGGGGACACGCCTGGCACTGCAGGATTGGAGTTCCTCTCGGCGTAGTGTTTTACTGATGGCAGCCTTTGTTACTTTGGTCCCAGCTCTCTGCGGGTCATTTATCAGGTCCCTCTGTGTAGTTCTGGGATTTTTGCTCACCATTCTCATGATCATTTTGACCCCACAAGATAAGATCTTGTGTGAGGCCACAGATCGAGGGAGATTATCAATGGTTTTGTATGTTTTCCATTTTCTTACAGTTGCTCCCACAGTTGATGTATTCACACCAACCTGCTTGCCTATTGTAGATTCACTCTTCCCAGCCTGGTGCAGGTCTACAATTTTCTTCCTGGTGTGTTTCGACAGCTCTTTGGTCTTGGCTATGGTTGAGTTTGACTGTTTGAGGCTGTGGACAGGTGTCTTTTATACAGATAACGAGGTCAAACAGGTGCCATTAATACAGATAACGAGTGGTTGTCAGAAGAGCTTCTTAAAGAAGTTGTTACAGGTCTGCGAGAGCCAGAAATCTTTGTGGGTGACCAAATACTTATTTCCACCATGATTTTCAATTAAATTCTTTAAAAATCCCACAATGTGATTTCTTGGATTTTTTTTCTCATTTTGTGTCTCAGTGTGATGATGATGAAAATTACAGACCTTTCTCATCTTTCTAAGTAGGAGAACTTGCACAATCAGTGACTGACTAAATACTTTTTTGCTCCACTGAATGCAGAAATGTAGAAAATTCTAAAGGGTTCATAAACTTAAGAAAAACTTTAACTAGTTTCATTATACCGTGTGTGTGTGTATATACACACACACACACACACACACACACACACACACACACACACACACACACACACACACACACACACACACACACACACACACACACACACACACAGTGGTGCCTGAAGTTTGTGAGGCCAATATATTTATCTATATTTCTGTGTAAATATGTTCTAAAGCATCAACATATTGTCACACAAAGGTAAAGATATCTCAATTAAACATATCAGACAAAAAATATACATGGTCATTTCTTTATTCAGAAAAATTATTTAGTATCACACATCTGTGTGTGGCAAAAGTATGTGAACCTTTGTTTTCATTATCTGGTGGAGCCCCCTGGTAACTGTTAATCAGTCCTGCAGCGTGCCTTGGAGGAATTTTAGCAAATTCCTCCATACAGAACTTGGAGATTTTCATGGGGATTTCTTCATGATTTCTTCAAATGCATTAAAACAGAGACAAAATATGATACTACTAAGTTGCTATGCTACAATACAACATTTTTCAATCTCCAGAATGATATGCTTATTTAAACCAAAAAAACTTGTCCATCACGAATATATTTTCCAACAGCCTTCTAGATTGTTCATGTGTTCACGTAACACTGCCATGCACACCATTGTGGTTCAGTGTTCTCCTGATGGTGAACTCGTGACCTTTAACGATAGCCAGTATGAGAGGGGCCTTTAGTTGTTAGAAGACGATCAAGACAAACATGAGGCCCCCAGAACTAAATTTCAAATGTCACAGCAATGGGTCTGAATACTTAAGTCCACACAAAATTTTTGTTTTTCCTTTTCAATACATTTGCAAATGTTTTCATTCTGTCATTATGAGGCACCGAGTACAAAATGATGCAGAAAATCTTAATTGATGCAGATTTATTTCTTATTTTAGCACAAGGCCGCAACATAAACTGTGAAAAAAGTGAAATGGTCTGAGGACTTTCTGAAAGCATTGCATACAGACAGACAGACAAATAGATAGACAGACTGATATTTCCACTTCCATTCTGGGCACAGTTATTTTTTAGAGCCTGACCAGTAAATATGCGCTAATTGCAGATATGTGTTTATAAGGGCTGATAATTAAAGATAATGGGTGTTGCCATTATGGGTGGTGCCATTGCATAGTTTGTACATCAGGAGCATGTGGCAACTCCACTTTAGAGGGCATATTAGGTTCACTTCACCCACATTGTTTACATTTAAATAATTTAGCAGATGCCCTTATCCAGAGCAACTTACAACTGATACGGTCTTACAATCCAAGCAACTGTGGGTTAAGGGCCATGCTCAAGGACCCAAGAGTGGCAGCCTGGCAGAGGTGGGTTTGGAATCCTGGACCCTCTGGTCCATAGATTAGTACCTTTACCACTAACCCACCGCAGTCCCTGTTATTCTATAAGATAATAGATTTGTGCCTGATTTTTTTGTTTATAGTTTATCTTGTTGTTCCTATGGTAGGCGCACCCATTTCCTTTAATGCTCATTAGTAGTAATGCTTTATAGTTTATAATGGATCTGAACTTTTTTGTAGTTTTTTTTTTTTTTAAGTTTCTTTATAAACGGAATTTTGTCAAGTTTTTGCATGGACTAACTACTCATAACAAATGTTATGTCAGTCATCCCAGTGTGACGTGCAACACCACAGGGAGGACCAAAACGGTGGTGGGTCAGCACACTGCCACTGTTCCACACAAGCGCCCTAGCTCTTTTATCCTTCGATGAAACCAAAGGCAGCCTTATGCATACATGCAATAAGAAAACCAACTGACACAACCTCCAATTTTTCCATCCAAAAACTTTAATCTGCATTGACACAAATCACCAAACGCTTATTATCCACAAATGACATGTAGACCCCATTTACACTCGATCAGTGAGCATCAGGATGAAGATAAATAGGGATATGCCACATAAAAATCTTTGTAACTTCATCCAAAACACCTTGATATCTAACTGAAACGGCTCAAACCACTTTCAGAAGTTGCTTTGAGACACACCGAAGCCACGTATTAAACAAGTGTAAATAGATCCAGCTCTTCAAGACTGATCTGACTGTCAAAACCCACACTCTCTCGTGTCAGAGGTGATCTGTGCACTGTATAGCGCACATTATAGCTGAATTGAGCTTCTTAGTTGTATTAAAAGTATTAATAGCCTCCTCCTTCCTAACATTTGCTGTAAGGCTGCATTTACATTGTCAGAAATCACACACAAATGTTTATTTAATGATGAAGAGCTGGGTTTTTATCCACCCGACTGAAATCATGTGAATCATGCGACTGCTGAAATGAGGATGCGCCACTGCAGGCCATCTCTCGGTTTTCTCACATCAAGCATTTCAATTCATTTTTTAAATGGAATATAGTTATTGGATTGGCAAGCTGTATGTTTTTTGACAGATCTTAAAATAAGTCTGGAAAATTATGGTATCGTTTCTATGCATAATGCACTCACTCTGTAAACAAAGGACAAGCACTGAAACAAGGGTAGTGCACTAGGTTATCAGCCACTAAGTTGAGGGAATGAGGTGGGTATTGTCCAAACACGTTTAGATATTTTATACACATCACAGAGATAGCCTAAATGTTTTGGGCAAACAATCTGTTTTCCCTTAAATCTGATGAAAGCGAAATCGGTGAAGAGTAGAGAGACTTCAGATGTTAAAATATTCACAATCACAGACACTACCATCTGTAAATTCTGTCTCTGCTGATTTTGGTGGTCACCTAATTTGCCATCTTCAAATCAGACTGCATTTTTCAGTTTTCAACATTGTGACATGAAGACTTTTAATCAGGCCTCTTTCTGACGGAACTAAACAATGATTAGTTGTGATAACGGGAAAAAACATCAATTTAAGGCCTGCATCACAGGACTTGCCAGAGTCAAAGTTTGTCCCTCTGGACAGCTGATCAGTCTGATTCCTGTGTGTTCAGTCTCCAGGTAGCATCACATCTCATCCAGACAGTAGTCTTCCTCTGGAAAATCTCCAACAGTCACAGAGAGAGGCTTCACAAAAGCACCGTATTTTGCCTCACAATCAAAGTAGCGCTTACCATTCACGCTGAAACAAAAGATAATGAGAAACTTTTATCAGTTTGAGTGGGGAAAGGCTCACACCACGCAATTATCACCAATTTTCATATATATATGCGACATCATCATGCCATATTTACATGCTGCCTACTTTCTGACTGTATCAGTCCTTTACATCTTGTTTGTTCTTTCTTATGCTCTGTACAGAATAAACCAAACAAACTACGTGTGTATTACAAAAGAACAACAGTGCATACATACTGACTAATGCATTAAAATAAAAAATTGGAGTTATAGCCTACGCTCTGTACTCATTCATGTCCGTGTAAGCTGCCATGTGCTGCTCAGTCTCCCAGAGCAGAGAGGACGCAGAGAAAGAGAGAGAGAGAGCGAGAGAGAGCGAGAGAGAGAGAGAGAGAGAGAGAGAGAGAGAGAGAGAGAGAGAGAGAGAGAGAGGTGTACCTCTTTTTCCTGTTTTGGCAATTGTTTTTTGTGAGAAGGAGCTAAGGTTTGCACAAGACTTGTTGCTACTCAATGTTTTGGGGGAAAAAAAGGAAAACCATGCTAAAAAATTTGTTAATTTGTAACTTGGCAACACGGCAGCAGCTGTCCGTGATTGTTGGAGGCGAGAGAGGACCTGCATGTGAAACAACAACTATGCCTTCCTCCCTCCATAGTACATAACCGTAATCGTATAAAAGAAGCATTTAAAAATAATAATAACAGCCAGGAGAAAACACATTACACTGTTAAAAATGAAATCACAGGGATGTGGGAGAAGGAATTATTGGTTCGGACAACCCTTTTAGCCACAATTTTTGTCAAAGAGTTAGGTGTTACAGCTAAATCCCATTACAAGGCTAATTCTTTTTAAATACTGATTCTTAATGTGACTGATCCATCGCTATGGAAGTCAAAACCACACTCTTTTCAGCTTATCACTATTTACCG